>JAVJIF010002774.1:0-115513 GCA_038442645.1 Agave tequilana
AAAAGGAGAGTTTATCAAAAGTGTTTTCAAAAGTGATTTCTTGAGTTTTTCACCACAAAATCCAGCAAGGTTTTCTCACACATACTTGAGCTTTTCATTACTATATCAATCCTATAGGAGAGTTGTTGTGAGAGTGTTTTTTAGGTGATCAAAGTGTTTAGATTCACAAGTGTTCATCTTTGTATTTGAGGAGGCGAACTTGCGGGTTCGTGTTGTTTCGAGTTCTTGTGGGAGCTCGGTGTAGAGGTGCGCCTCAGCAAGCTAGTGTGCTTGCGTGTATTGTTCTTGCAGAAACAAGTGAGGGGACTAGTGAGTCCAAAGTTCTAGTGTGAACTCCTTGTAGGTGTTGCGGCACCAAGTGATCCGGTGGGATCAATTCTAGTGAAAATCCTTCATAGTGTTGAAGGCGGGGACGTAGAGTAAGGGTGCTCGAATCTCGAAACAAATATCCCGTATTTGCGATTGCTCTCTCTCTCTCTCTCTATCTCTTACTTGTGTTTATATCTTGCATACTTACATTGCTTTTAGCTTAATATGCTTGATAAATCTTGTGCCTTATTGTTGTATGCTTGGGATTGTTTGCTCACACTTGTATTCAACTAAGAGAGCCATAGAAACACCTCAATTTTTATCTAGAGAAATCTTGAGGAGATAGTCTAAAGCCCTTCACCGGGAATTCGGCTACATTCTTGTATTATACTTGGTGTGTTTAGCTTAATAAATTTTAATTTACATAAATAGTTTTAATTCCGTATTAATTCATCATTAGATTAGCTTATCACCTATTCACCCCCTCTAAGTGAATTTCAAGTCTTGATAGCCTCACATACGAGGCTATTACAGGCTTTGTGCAAGCCTAGGAAGCTTCATGCGAAGCTATGTAGGCTCTGCGTGAGCCTATTACAGCCATTCTGGCTAAGGGCATGTCCCTCTTAATTATCTCCACTTAATAGAGAGATAATGAGGTGTAATTGCCCACTTTAAGTGGCATTAAGCCCACTAAAGTAGTGGAGTTAGCCCACTAATCCTACTGGGGGATTTGAAATGATCAAAATGATCTGGAGTTAAAATTCCAAAAGCTCCATTTAAAGCTAGCCTACTGCGAGGCAAAAGTTCCATGCGGAGCTAGCTCACTGCGAGACTAAAGCTCCATGTGGAGCTAGCCCTTGCTGGGCTAAAGCTTCATGCGGAGTTAGCCTAGTGCAGGGTTAAAGCTCCATACGGAGCTAGCCCTTGGTGGGCTAATGCTCCATGCGAAACTAGCTTAGTGCAGGATTAAAGCTCCACGTGGATGTAGCCCTTGCTGGGCTAAAGCTGCATGTAAAGTTAGTCACTTTGGCTGAGCTTAGACTATCTGTTTGACTGTCTGTGACCTGTCTTTTGCAAGTATCAACAGATTAGACATCGTACAAACCAGTTAGAGAGCCATATGTGATTTTGTCTTTTGGAAGTGTCAATAAAACCTCTTCAAAGTTTTCGTAAATCTTTGATGGACTAGTCAGATTTTAAAATACTTTGAACTTTTAGCTTGTGACCTAAAATTTGACAAGTAAGTTGATTAGACTTAGTGTAATTTGCACTTTTCAATTAGAACCAATTTGATATATCTATAAGCTTCATGCGGAGCTAGTTTACTATGAGGCTAAAGCTTCATGCGAAGTTAGTCCGCCGCAAAACTAAAGTTCCATGTGGAACTAGCCTATTTCCGAGGCTAAAGAGCTTGTCTTTGATGCGAAGCTAGCATGCGCGTGGCTATGAATTAGTTAGCCAAAGCGAAGCTATAGCAACTTGCGCTGTGAGCTGAGGCAAGCTAGCTTATGCGAGCTGTATCATGACGAGGCTATTAGCCTCGCCGCAGGAGGTTACCCTCCTTTTGACGTTTCAATTTTTTTGAAACGACAGCCTACACTCCTTACGAGGAGGCATTGCTATAGTGATGTCCATAAATAGACAATTGGCTGCACTTTTAAGAAGGATCTTCTCTTAAAGATTTTTTGCAATCTTTTTTAGAGATAGAAAATCTCTTCATCTTCTTCATCTTCTAGGCTTTCCCCCCCTTTTCTTGAGATTAGCACACTTCGTCGAGATTAATGGCACTAGTTCCCAGGAAAGAGACAATGACCTCTAAGGTGGCGGCAGAAGCCCTTCCAGCTCCGACCATCAAAAAGTCTATCCCTGGTGAGGTTTTACTCTTCAATATTTTGATATCTATTTGAAGCCATTCTTGCTATTTTGCCACCTTTCGGTTAGATATTCCATGATTCAGCGATCTTAGGGAGTTTAACTCCCTTTTGATCGGGCTCCGACTAGACCATGGGACAAATTTAGAGATTTCGATCCCTTTGGTTTAGGAATTTTTGTATTCCCTTCGATTTTGAAACTCCCAAGTTTTTGACTTAAGCCAATAGGCAAAGCTTAGGCTCTTTGAGTTCTGCTTGTTGGCAAAGCTTAAGAGTTAAGCCTTGGGCTGAAGCTAGTTTTAATGCGAAGCTAAAACTTGTTAGCTTTTGAATTTTGTACAACTGTTCTCAGGCGAGAATGTGCCTTAGCCTCTTGGGTAAAGCTATGTCTTAGCCTTTCAGGCAAGGCTAGCTCTTGCTTCTCAAGTGAAGCTATGCCTTGGGCTCTTAGGCGACGCTAGTTTCTGGCCTGGTAGGCGAAGCTATGCCTTAGTTTCTTCAATGAAGTCAGGCTTTAACAGCCTACGCGAGGCTAGGATCTAGCCAGCTAGTCAAAGCAATGCCTCAGCTTTTTGAGTGAAGCCAGGGTTTAGAAGCAGAGCTTCTATTTTGAAAAGACTATATCTTTAATTTTCATGTTTAGTTATCGTGACACTAACGTGTTTGCCTCTTTCTGTTTTGCAGTGTATTATGCTCCCGGATCGTCGAATAGCCTCTCGAGTCCGTTATGGGAATGGACGAGAGTGTCCATTTTCAATTTCAAAGGCAAGCATCTTTGTTTAGTGAGGAGAGCACGCTGTAGCGAAATGAACTAATCTTGATTAGGGACCAGCAGACTCTTCAAAGCATTGTCTCGACTGTTGCGCTTGAAGATAACAATCGTGGAGTGTATAGAAAACTGGCATTCATGTTCGGGGATGCAGCTCTAGACTCAGATCAACAACTAGCTGCACTAGGAGATCAATGGGTTTTTAGCTTGGAGAGGACAAATATTACCTCCCGACTAGCAAGCGTCATTTAACGATTTTATTCTTCCAGTCGGTGACAAAAGAAAGAAGAATAGATTGGATAGTGACGAGGAATGCAGAGTCAGTCCACATTAGCATTTTGACATTCCGAGGATACATCCGTTCAGGGCCTACTTTATTTGTAACTGGCCTATGCCCTGGCATCATCAGCAAAGAATTGCCAACGGGAGAATCCAGCTATGGCGCGAACTTTCTTGAACCATTTCTTAAGTCCAGGGCCAATCCAACTATGGTGGGAACTCTCTTCCACACAATGAGATTTTGCCAATTATACTTTTTCTTGCCGTCCAATGGGTCCACAGACGAACTCTTGGACTGCTCCAAGCCATGGTATGCAGCATTCACATGAGTTTCGGACGCTAGTGGAAGCCCTCTGCAAGAAGGGAAGGATGAAGAAGGAAAGAGAGAACTCGTCCTTCCCTATGATGAACTGTCTCCTAGGGTTGAGCTGCCTTATACTTACTTGATGGCCTTGTTTGCAATGCACTGCCCAGCGGTAATCAAGCCTGGATAGGAGCCACTTGAAGCGTTCAAATTGCACTTCTCTGTCAATTCGAGGAGTCAAAATGGATCCTGAACTATGTGGTGGGGAATCTGAGGATAGTTTGTTTCCACGACAATTATTATCTCTTTCGGTGCTTCCCCACATCCTGGGTACCACATATGGAGAAGAGTTCCAAGACAATGGATGTAATGCCCCAATCCCACGGATACGAGGATGCTACGATGACGTACATACGCAGGCGAGAATACCCTGACATACGTACGCCTCAGTACAAAAAAATAAACACAGTATACACAATAATTCCAGTGTTAATAAGTACAAGAATTCCTGTAAAAGGGTCATAATAGCTATGAAAATAGGGATAAATAAGAAAATAAAACAAATAATAAAGATATCTATGAATCAGAAAGGGTGGCGGTCTCAAGAGAATATCTCGAGAAATATCAGGTGCTGAACGAAATCTAAACTCTAACCTGGGCACGCAAATCCAGGGTTGTCAGAAAGCGACCTAGTGAGCGGTAAAATGAAAGAAGCAGTAATAGTATATTATAATAGTAATACAACCACAATAATATATAGTATATATTTAACTACGAGTGATATAATATAATTATGCTAACCATCAGTATAACTAATACAAAAATGTTATATTCACACTATAACAGTAGTAATACCTAGCATGTATGTTATAATGGTGATACTACTACAATACTATACAATTATATGAAAGGAATAGCAATTAATATTTCGAAAATAGTCATATATATCATCAACCTTTATACTATAAGGTTATTATAATCAATAGGAGTTATACCATTTATATGTTATTATCAGGATGTAAAATAAAATATAATATTTAGTGATATATCAATGTAATCAACTTGATAATAATATATATCATCTTTTTTTCCATTTAAGGTTAAATTCTAGTAAAAATAGTGTGATAGTATCATGAATAACATGAATAATATGAACATGTATACATGAAGCAAACATGATAACATACTAATGTGATGAAAACATATGAAACATGGAATATATGAAATGCAGAGTATGTGTGTACATGAATAACGTGTTTGTAAAGAATACAAGAAGTATGAAGTATTATGTGACATGATGGTAGATAAGATAGCAAAAAGTGTAACAAGTATAAATGGACAATAATATACATATATCAAACATGTTATGTTATTTATACAATAATAACATCAGTACCGCCCTGATATTTTAATCAGTTTCTTCCAGTGTCTCATACCACTTGCAGTTCATACCGGAGCCTGTACTCTAGACGACCCATCCGAACATGGCATACGGGTACCATTATCTGAATTAGAGAGTGATCAAATAACAAGCGTTCTCAATGTCACTATCATTTTACTGTTTTATTATATTAATTGGAACTCAATCGTCAAGGCGTTCTAATTGGGTGGGTGTATCCCGTGCATATCTGGGATCACAATCTTACACAATCCCTGGCTGCTGATGTTTGGTACGGAGAAGAAAAATTTCGGTGTAAAATTTTCTTGAATCAATTGAAAGATTACAACAAATCAATGCTCCGACTATAAGGGAGGGAAGATGTTGAGTCTTGAATCTCCCCTTTGTTTAGTGCTGGGTTCTTCAAGTGGAGATGAAAAGTGAATCGTGTTTTTCGTTGACCGGGTGAACGTTAGGAACTTTTGGGATCTTCTCTTCGGATGGTGGACGGAGTAACACAGCTCTGTCAACCAGAAATCTCAAAGAGATTGCAGGCAAGATTAACTTGTACGCAGCAAGTTACTTGAAGAGTTAGACTCTCTCTCCTTCTCTGTGGAAGCTCTTAAGTCAAGCTCTTCTCTCTGAATTCTCTGATCTCAAAAAATCCGACCCCTTCTCCATAACAACGAGGCTATTTATAGAGGTTTCAGGGGCGAACGTGCCCCCTAAAAACACTCCACAATGGGGGTTAACTTCCTTATTATGTGGGTGGTGATTGACCCCATAACGAGGGAAGTTATAACTGAGACGCGGGTTTCGACCCTCGCGCCTTGGTGCTGCAGCGCTGGCTGAGACGCGGGTTTCGACCCTCGCGTCTTGGTGCTGCAGCGCTGGCTGAGACGCGGGTTTCTACCCTCGCGCGTTTCGACCCTCGCGCCTTGATGCTGCAGCGCTGGCTGAGACGCGGGTTTTGACCCTCGCGCCTTGATGCTGCAGTACTGGCTGAGAATAGTCCTGCGTCTGGAGCTTGGGACTCTGCTTTTTGGTGCCTTGTCTTTTAGTGATCTTTAGACAGCCTACGGAACCCCCTCCAAAGTTTTCGATATTCCGCAGTTAGCTGGGATGGATTTCGAAATACTTTAGACTCTAGCTGAATCCACTCTTAGGACTGACAATGCTCCGGGTTTGATCTTGTTTGGAGTATGGCCTTCGTGAGTGTACTGTGGAACTCTTTGAAGCCGCCAAAATTGATCGCTTTGAGTGTCTAGATACATAGTCTAAACCTCCCCGATGCTTTGAGTTTGTCGTTGGTGTACTTTAAACCAGGGGTGGACAGTCGTCTGCTTGTGCCAGTGTACTGTTGAGCTGAATTGCAGAAGCAAGGACTGAACGCCAGTTCTGTGGATGCAGGGGTAATGCTGCTTTACAGACGCGCCTTCTATAGGGGTGCATCTTTTGGGATGACAACACGATTGTTACTCCATGAGGTAGACGCGACTTTTGGAATGAAGACGCGGCTTTCCGGACGCAACGCTGGCTTAGTTGAGAAGGTGCGTCCATCGGAGGGACGCGTCTCTTGGGATGAAGACGCGACTGTTGGATGCGAATCTGTGCCATGAGTATGTTACCACGTGTCCTGTAGAATTGAGGGGACACCTTCTTTTTGGCGTGCGAACTTCGCGCTGCACTTAATGCACTGTCCACGCGTCAGGCGGTGATTAGGCGTCGAGCCAAGCGCCGCGTATCTTTGCGAATCACCGTGCCTATAAAAGGCAACAGTCCTCCAAGAGTCATCATTAGACTCTCCTTCGTCTTTGTGTGCATCTGTTAGGGTTTGAGTAAGGAGCTTCCTTTGTTTTCTTTTCCTTCATCTAACATCGGATCCTTGATCGCAATGGCACCAAAGGCCAAGCATACTGCTTCGTCTTCAAAGGCGGTCGTTCCTGAAACTCAGAGGGGCGGTTTCTCCATGCAAAAAACCCCTCTTTCAGGTATAAGAAGCCATCGAACTTGATTTTCACCATTAAAGGGGGTTTACAGAGTTCCTTTAACTCTTAAATCCCTTTTGAATGTGAACCGCCAACGCGGGCTTATGCTCATGTTTGATCTTCAGGCGCAGTTTTTTAGTCGATCAACAGGGCGCAGGTCTGATGACCTCTGCTTCTTTTATCTGCTCGAATCTGCGTCTGCTTGTTGAACACAGAGCCCCAATGAGCCTTGCGTTTTGAATCCAACACTTAGAGTATTTCTAAGTGTGAAAGATTCAGACGCAGATTTCTTATGACTCTTGCGTCTTATGAAATCAGATGCTGGTCCTCATGACTCTTGCGTCTGAGCCCAATACTTAGAAATTATCTCATAAGTCTTGGATTTAAAACGTGGGCTCCATACTAGCCTCGCGGTCTTCGGGTCTGGACGCAGATTTTGATGATTTCCGCGTCTGGATCCACTCCTGCGTTTGAGTTGTAAATACTTGATCATTTTCTTTCAGATTTCTGATCAAGTATTATTTTCTTTTGCAGTGCGATATTCCTCTAACCCTCTCTCCAAGAAATGTCACTTCGGGCACGTAGGTGGTGCTGACCGCAACCTAACCTTCGTGTTGCAGAGGACTGCTCCTGTGACTACTGACAAGTCGAAGGAGCGAAGGGAGAAGATCTCCAAGGTCGACATGAGGACCTTCCGAGAAATCATGACCGACGCAGATTTTGAGACGGATTCACGTATTCCGTTAAAGAAACCCGTCTTCTTCTTTGGGGACAACATCGGCGAGGACGGTCACATCTTGCATGACGGCGATTATAAGTGGCTTCGCCAAATAGGGGGTAGGAAATTTTTTCTTCCAAATATGGAGAGAATGTATCCCTTATCCTATTTCCAGCACATGTCTGTCCCCCCGGGCAATGGAATGGGAGCTTGCCCGACTTGTCCCCAATGTCTTTCTCGGCATACTGAGCGCCAGGAAGGTACACCCTGCCGGTCATGGGAGGGAAGTTTTTGGCTTGTTTTCTGGATTACTCAGGTCTGAGTACCCAGTAGGGGAAACCCCTCAGCTCAGCACCACCTTCATCAATCAATTCATGAAGGTAAGGGGTGATTTTCCAGGTGACTTCCGCCCGCTCGGGTGGGTCCATTCCTCCGACAAAGTCTGGTGGGGCAAGATGGTGGGCTTTGTCCTCGCTGAACTCGGAGGTCTGTTGGAACAAGTGGGATTGCGTCATGCGGTCAGGGCTGTGCAGTATGGCATCCCGCAAAGTTCTCACAATTTTTATGGGATCCTGGAGCACTACAACCCTTTGACGGGGACATTCTTCACCCCGGTTGGAGAAATGGGGCTCGCCCTGCATGAACTATATGAAGTTTCAGGGCTGGTCATGGGAGACGCCCCCTATGAAGAATATGTTCCCACTTCTGAGGAGCTTCATCTCTTGAGGAAAGAGTGCCCTCAGATATATGAGACCTATTGGGAAGTGTTGTGTCACTTCCACATCTGCGGTCAAATAACCTCCTGGAGGACTAGGGGAGTTAAGCAGATGTCATGGGCGAGCTACCTGTTTAATGGTATAACTGAGAAAGATCACTCAGTGACCATTCTAGCTCCCAGCTCCGACGAAGAAATCGCCGAGAGGATAGATGCCTCTGTGAGTTCTTATACCACAGAGTCGAATGAAGACACTTTCAAACCTGACACGGTTTTTGAAAGTTTCCATCATCAAGCCCGGGTCCCCATTTCTGACCGAGCATTACTGGAGGGCTTCCTCATGCTGTGATTGAAGCGCTGTGTAGTGCCGACACTGCCGCATGAAGTGATTGTTGCCGACGTGGTGTATCCGGCGGTCCTATTGGCCTATGGTAGGTCCATCGCTCTCCTTCCGGCAATGGTGGCCGGAATTCAAAGTGGGTTGCGGGCCCTGACTCAGAGCCTGTGTAAAATGGAGGCCATCGTCGACTCAGAAGGAAGACCGGAGGTTGACTCGGAGGGGAGGCCGAGAGTAAAGACTCCCAACCCCCGGATCGAGCTTCCCTACACGTACCTAATGGCTTGGTACGTTATGCACTGCCCCTCGCTGATGATGCCAGTGTCTCAATCCGAGGGGTTTGTCCCTTTTGTGCAGCGGCTGGAGAGCTCGAGCTGGTCCAACAACTATATGTTCTACGTTCGGAAATGTATTCTGAACGTTTCGAATTACCATCTCAACTACTGCTTCCCTGAGATTACCGATGCTGCTTATGGGGATAAATTTGCCGACATTGTTGGTCCGGACGACTTCACGAGGCTGCCATCGGGAGTCTTCTGGTGGCTTATCAATATTCGGCCCGGGTATCTGCTCTTTCGGCAAGGGAACTCGTGCACGATTGAGCCTTATATGCCGAATCGTTTTGCCTGACAGTTCGGCTATGACCAACTATATGTCGGCAACCCAACCCCAACTCGCCTTCAGTGGAAATTTATTTGAAGGTGCTCGGACTTGGTATTACAGCGTGGCTGGGGGGACAAAGGCTCTTTTCAGCTTGCCTCACAAGACGCCACATTGCTATGCAAGCCTTGGTTTCTGCACATGGTACTCCCAGGCTAGCAAGATGCCTGGCTACTCAATGGAGCGCTCATGCATTAAGAGCATTAATGCGTCCTATGAGGAGAAACTGGCGTCCAACAAGCGCATGCGAGGTATCGATGAATACCAGGCAGCTAAGAAAGAAGCCAGAGGGGAGATAGGGATGGAGCCGAGGGCAGCAACACCTAGGGAGCAGCCTGCTAGAAGGCATCGACAGGCGGTGCCTAAATGTCCTCATGGCGCTACTCTCCAGGCTGAGCCTGCCCGAAGAAGGCCAGGAAAGATTCAGGGGCTGAAACTTCAATGCCTGAGGCCGTCCCTTCCGGTGTTGAGGGGCAGAGGGAGGAAAAGGAGGAGGAAGACGAAACCCCCCTCGTTCGCCCTCGTGGATTGCGCAGCAGGGGTCCCGCAATTTTAGAAGAAGGGGAGCTTGCTGATGATCCCACTGCAACTGATGAGGTTGAGCAACTTGAGGCTGACCTGGTGGGAAGGGATGATGTTGAGATTCCAGGGGTCTCAACTCAGCCAGGGTCTTCTTCAGCTCAAGAGAGGAGAGATGAGGCACCACAGCCTGGGTCTCCTGCTGTATTGATGCCCAGCTCGAGGGTAGTTGATCCCAGTCCCACTACCGGGGTACTTGGTGGTAGGGTCTCGATTGCCGAGGCCTCTTATGTTGCACTATCGTCTTCCTTGTCCGGAGAGCATGAATATTCTTCGGGCGATGAAATCGATTTCGGCGATGAGCCCGCACCTCCAGATCCGAGTAAATTCTCATATATCACGGAGGAAGAGATACAAGGGTGTGACCCCGTGACGGTGTCGCCAATAGCGACCATTGCTCCTGCTGAATGTACTCTTATTGTCTTTTTGACCCGGTTTCCCTTTTAACTAGGGAAAAGGTCATGACGTTTTTCCCTTTAACTTTATACTGCAGGGCTGGCCGTGGACAGCGAAACTGCGACTTCCTCTCATATCGAGGAAATGATACAAGAGCTGTCCCAGCAAGAAGACGTTAAGGCTCCCTCTAATGAAATGCCTCAAGAGAGGGCAATTATTGAAGTCGGGGAGACCTCAACCCTACAAGATTCGCCCAGGAATTCGCCGTCTTTGAATCCTCAGCTTGGTAAGAAAATATTGAGGCTTTGAATATCTTCCTTTTACTGTCATGGTTGACATTTTGATGATTTGCAGAGAGCGCTGAGGGAGCTCAGGCAGAGGATCTTGCGGCCAGCGTCGACCCAGAAGGCAGTACAATTCATGCCTCAACCAAGGGCTCCGAAGAGGTCAGATTCGCTGCTATTTCAGTCGCCATGGAGGCTGCTATGACAGTAACTGCGCCAGAAGTGTCGGTGACCATCTCAGCTCCTGTCGCACCCGTCGTTGACCCTACTCCTACACGGGACGAATTGATTCCCATCCCTCACCCTATGATAGAAAGGGGATCTGGGAGCACATCAGCAGAATTCTCCCCAGCTGGTGATATCATGGAAGAACTGACATGTCAAATGGTGCAGCAGTTCTTTGCTTCCATGCGATCATGCATTGACCTCATCCTTTATGGGGGCAGTTCTTTCGAATTTGCCCGAGTGCTTCTCGAAAATCTGATCGAGAACATTGGTCATACTGGAGGTCCTTCGCAGGCTAGGGCATGCTTGATGCTGGTGGAGCAGTTGGGAAGTGACTTGAAAAAGCTTAAGTCTCTGGAAGACGCTGGTTCAGTACACGAGACCCGGGCAACCCTGAATAGGCTTCTGGCTGCTCAAGAACAAGAGCGGAAGGAGATGGAGGAACAAATAGCTGAAGAGACCCGCCATCTCCAACATTTCCAGGCTGACCATCAAAGGCTGATTGGCGATTCAAGAGAATCTGAACTCGTCATGCTGAGTGCAGAGCAGGTTATTATCAGTGCTCGGTCCACCATAGCCAAGGCAGAGGCCTTGATTGCAATCAATGAGCAGAAGCTTGCCACTGCCAGGAAGAAGCTGGAAGAGCTGGAAGCTATCAGGACGCAGGTTGAAGAAAACCTCTCCTCTCATTCCTCCAAATTGGAATCTCTACGAGCGCAGCTGGCTGCGAGGAAATTCTTATCTGAGGAGGAGTTGCGGTTCCAAGCTCTCATGGAGGCTGAGAAAGCGCGTCAGCACGAGATATATCGCCTCCGAAAATAAATCCGTTCTTTGGCGAATCAGGATTATTAGCCTTCCCCCATTTTTTTGCAAAGAGAAGAACACTCTATTCATCAAGAGTGTTTGTATCACTTTTATCATTTTTGGCTCAAATAATAAAAGTCTTTTGAAATTTTGCTCCATCTTCATTGTTCCACTGTAGATGAATCTAATTTCTTAGTGACAGTCTTTGATTGTGATCCTTGACTGACTCTGAATAATAAATTCAGGCTGAACTGAGTTTGACAAACGCGACTCTAATTTGTAGTGGAGACGCAGTTTTGAGAAACGCGACTCTGACTTACAAATTGAGACGCGACTTTGGTTGTGGAAGGATGCGGCTCCTGGGACGCAGCCCTTACTTCTATCCAGATGCAGAATTTCGGGATGAAGTGAGGACGCAGTTTTATGCTCCTCCAAGGCTGACGCATAGATATGAGGACGCGACATTGTCTTAGTGGAGACGCGTCTCTAGATCCTCGACTCAGTGCAAACTCAAATTATATTGAGTTTATGATAGGAACACAATTATCGTCTTGCAATGTAGACGCAGCTCCAGGATACCTGTGATACCTGTGAATGACATAGGCCTTCTCTGTTGTAGACACAAGTCTCGGGACGCAGCTTTCTAATTTTATATGATTTCAATATGCGACCCCCAGAATGGGTCCCTTTTTGCTGAGGGGACGCAGCTCTGAACCGCTTCGAGAGACACAGTCGCCGTTTTTGAATTCGCAAAGGGGACGCCAGTTCCTGGACGCGGCTCTCGGGCCTGCGTTTAGTGCAACCCCCCAGGCGTTACATGCAGCTTGTCATAAAGATTTCCTTAGATCTTTAAATGTCAAGTCGATGTTGTCGATTGGGGACTCGCATCATCCGATATTTCCCGAAGCGGCAGTCCACGCGTCAGCCCCTCATTAGGTTTAGGCATTAATGATTTTAAATGCCAAATTAGCGCTGGCGGTTGGAGACTTGCGTCTTCGATGCTTTCCGAAGCGACAGTCCACGCGTCAGCCCTTTATTGGGCTTTGACATGCATGCGGGAATTAAAGCCGACGGTTCTGATTAGTGAGCCATTAATTACAGGCTCTATGGGTTGCCTATAAATAGGCCTCACCCTCTCCTTTTAGCAGTCCATTACTTAGACTGCTTTCCTTTGAGAGCGAGTGCTCTGAGGGATTCCACCTTCTCCCTTCAAGGACTTTACCTGGGACTTGCCTCCATGGACAATGATGACCCAGAGCTTTCATGCTTCTGTTTAATCTCTCCAGAAGATTATCACTGTCAAGTAATTTCAAGATCGAAAAGCGTCTCTTTGAGCACCCTTTATGTCCGCGCCTTGATGCAGAGAGTTCAACCCTTAATGGGTGTTTCTGCGGGTATGAATTCCTAGTTTTGCCATGAAATTTTCAGCCCAACTGAGTTTCAGTTTTGATATCTCTTAAAGAGATTCATCTTCTTGACCTTCACCTGAAGTCTAACTGGTGACCCATCTTCTAGAAGTTGCGTCATTTATAAAATTCTGACTCAAAATTCTCTGGACGCGAGTATAATGGACTTTTGCACCTGGACCGCGAGCTTTTCATACAGAGCTCGTGTCTGAGGCTGTAGACTTAGAAAAATTTAAACTCAGATCGAAGGTTTCAGGCCTGAATTTAGCAACCCTGTTTATCAAACATGGAGATGGCAATTTTCGCGTCTGATTCTCTTCGCGTCTCATATTTTAAACGCGGGTGTAAAACTAGACTGCGTTCGAATTCTGTGTGTATCACAGCTTTGATCGCGTCTGTTTCTGCCGTCGCAGAAGTTTGGTTCATTGCGCGGGTCATCCCTGCGTCTGAAGCTTTCAGCAATAGCTGCGTCTGTCACTTAGTTTTTCTGTTGAAGTATCCTAAGCTTCAGATCTTCTAATTTTTGTTTGCTTCTTGCAGGTAGGCTTAATCATCCTTTTTCATATTCGCTGGGCCCCTGGGAGAATATTTCGGCCGGCGAACTTGTTCAATGGTTGACCACTGGAGAAGAAGTCATGGCCCCTGACACCCGCCAAGATCTCTTTGGATTCAATGCACCGGTCATGCTTCTTGGCATGGCATGGTCAGAGTGAGTATGGCGGTGGATATAGTGGTGGGTATGGTCTTGGATCCTCCCTTCACTTACCCCAGAAGTGACATCGATGAAAACTCCATACTCATTGGATGACTTTCTGGTGGTGGAGATGTTCATCAATGAAGGATCATACCCCCACTTCGGATGGTCAGGTGGAATCAGAAGATTCTGCTGCCTTTTGACCTCAAGAAACACCATTGCTCTTGGTTAACGAGGAGCTTCTTCAATGTTTATGTCATGCATGGCGACATAATCAGCCCCCAAACGTCATCACCGTGCTCAGCCCATTTTTGGTGCCCTTCCAAACATCTTGTATTTGGAGTGGTGAACACGCTTCGAGGAGTGAGTGCAACCTTTGAGAGAGAGAGACTTCTTTGTACTCCTTTATTGTAACACTCAATCTTATTGTATAAGAGAGCGTTTTGTATCACTTTCATATGTTGGATATAAATAAAAGTGACACTTTTTTTCCCTTCTATTATCTTGGACTCCTTTTTTTTTAGTCAGACGAATAGAAGCAAAGAATCTTTGACTTGTCAAAACTATGATGATAATCTTAACGAGTCAAATTTTATAGAGAGAGATCCTATTTCAGGAACTCAACAATGCTGTCAGAGGTGTGATATTAACTTGACAAGGGATAAGATAATTTTTGTGGACCTGCCACTCTATAAAGGAAAGTGACAGGTGAAACTTGTACCCCCAGGGAAGATGAGCTTTTATCAGAGGTTAGGGATTAACTTGATTAAGATCAGCTGGGGATCTAATGAAAATACTGTTAACGGTGTAATGTTAACCAACAATGTTTTTAGGTAGACTTGTTGTTCTGTTGATGAGAATAACAAGTGAGACTAGACTCGCGGGAAATCTAAGAGAACTTTTACCGTTAGAGGTGTGATATTAACTTAACGGGTTGAATGTAGTCTTGTCAGAAGTGTGATGTTAACTTAACAAGGATGTGAGTCAGAGGTGTGATATTAACTTGACTCAAAAGCATTTCAGTTTTGTTTGGGGAAACTGAAAGCATCACTGCCATAGGTGTGATGTTTAACTTAGCAGCGAGGGTAATGCTAGAGGTGTAATTTTGAACTTGGCATTGATCATCTCGACTTTGACAAGGAAGTCCGAGGGAAAGTCATGGCCATAAACGTATTGTTGAACTCGGCAATGATTTGAACGCTAGAGGTGTAGTATTTAACTTAGCATCGCTCATTTCAGCTTCGATCTGGAAGTCTGAGGAAAGATGACTGTCAGAGGTTTAATATTGAACTTGGCAGCAACTTGATTACTGTTAGAAGTGTAATGTTGAACTTAACCGTAATTTGTCAGAGATGTGGAATTAACTTGACAAAATTTGGTTTGCGATACGAGCAATTTGAGGGCCTGCCATTCTATTGATGAGAATTGACAAGTGAAGTTTGAAGTGCCAGAGGTATAGTGTTAACCTGGCAAACTTGAAGGCTTGCTACTCCGTATAGGGTTGACAAGTAAAGTTTGTACTCGATAGGGAGTATTGAAATTTTCATTACCAGAGGTATAGTGTTAACGTAGCAATGATTATATTTTGTAGACCTACCATTCTGTGTATGAGAATTGGTAAGGGATTTTGGAGAGAGTGGAACTATATCCACTTAGGATTTTTAGCAAACCCTCAGCTATCAACAGATTTGAGGTGCCTTTACCAACTACCGTTTGAGTTGGGCTAGCCATGCTATTCCCCTCAGCATGATGAGTTGTCAAAGACTTATGTTGGGCTTAGAAGCCAACATTTTCCTCTATCCTTAGCCGTAGGAGGCGTCGGACGTTAAAGATAAGAATATTAGAACCCAAGTTGATTCTTTATCAACATGCATCATGGTGCAGCCAGTGCCTGATTAGCTTGTAGTCTAGCAAAGGAAAGAAACTTTTCTTAATGCTCTGATCAGAGGTGTACTTTTAACTTGATCAGAGGAGGAGTACTATTAAGGATGGTACTTCTTCAGGAACCTGCCATTGATCAGCATCATGAGTGTATCGCCATTTGCAGTTATGACGCGATATGATCCATTTGAGTAGACTGATTCTACTACAAATGGTCCCTCCCATTTGGGCTGGAATTTCCCTTTTGTCTTATGTGTCATCACCATAGGTCTTCTGACGGCTAAGACAAGGTCACCTTTCTTGAAAGTTCGCACTTTAACTTTCTTGTTAAAGGCTCTGGTAATCCGAGCTTGGTAGAGCTCGATTTGTTGTTGGGCCTGCAGACGTTTATCATCTAAGGCTTCCAACTCTTAGAGTCACTGTCGATGCTTCTCCTCATTTGTCATCTCTGCTGTCAAGGCGACGCGTAGAGACGAAATTTGGATTTCCAGTGGAAGCACGGCTTCACACCCTTATACCAAAGAAAATGGCGTGGCTTTAGTCGGGGTTCGCATAGTTGTGCAATAGGCCCATAAGCATTCACCTAGCTTGTCGTCCCAGTCACGCTGACTTTTGGAGACGAATTTCTTGAGAAGCTTGCCGATGATTTTGTTGAAAGCTTCTGCGAGACCATTAGCGGCGGGATAGTATGCCGTTGAGGACACACTCTGAATTCTGAACCTAGCGCAGAACCTCTGGAAAGCCTAATTGACGAACTGGGGTCCATTGTCATGGACAATTCACCGAGGCACCCCGAAACGGTAAATGACATGATGTTTGACAAATTTGATCACGTCAGATGACTTCACCTCCTTCAAAGGAATGGCCTCAGCCCATTTGGAGAAGTAATCGGTTATGGCCAAAATAACCGATGTCCTTTTGAGGATGGTGGGCTGATAGGACCAACTACATCCATTCCCTACATTTAAAATGGCCAGGTAGAGGTTGTAGAGTGAAGGTACCCTAGGGCTTGATGGATGAAATCGCCATGTACTTGACAGGCGTGACATCTTTTGGCATAAGTGACGGCATCAGCAATCATCTTGGGCCAGTAATATCCCAACCTTTGGAGTCGATATGCCAGTTTTGGGCAAGGTTGATGGGCTCCACACATGCCATCATGGGCTTCTTTCAATACCTCCTGTGCCTCTTTTTGTGAAAGGCAGCGAAACAAGATCCCGTCATGCGATCGACGATACAGTGTTCGTGTAATCGCATTATAGTAGAATTTGGGGGCTTTCCTTCGAATGGCAGCCGCTTCTTTGGTGTCTTCAGGCAGGATGCCATACAAGACATAATCAATATAAGAGAATCGCCAGTCTTTAGGCTCTGGACCGGCTGACGACTCGAGAACTTCCTTGTCCTGACGATCTCCTGTTGGCTCCGTGTAGTCCTCAGGGGCAATTCTCGGGCAATACAGGTCGTGGCTGTGGACAAACATTTTTTCTACTTCTCCAGCCGGAAGAGCTAAAGAGGCAGCAAGAGACGCCAGTGCATCTGCATGCGCATTTTGCTTGCGTGGTACATGGTCAATGTAAAAGTTGGTGAACCTCTTGGCCATGTAGACAGTTGCGTTGTAATAGGGTACTAGATCTTCATGTCTGACTTCGTACTCCCCGCGAACTTGGCTGACGATGAGCTTAGAGTCACCATACGCCTCGAGATTTTTAACGCCAACCTCATCGGCGAGTTGCATCCCAATCAAGAGGGCATTGTACTCCGCTACATTGTTGGAACAAGGCTCGGTTAACGAGACAGCTCGAGGAATCACATAGTTCTGTGGGGAGACGAGTACTACTCCTACTCCTGCCACTATATGTCCTTTTGGGCTTGTTCTCGATGCACTGTCAAAGAAAAGTAGCCACACTTGCCTTTCGAAGGATGTCTGAGTCTGACAGGCTTCAGCAACCTCATCTGGGAGATCCTCGTAAAGTTTGGCTGCCCTCGGATCTGGATGCTCAGCTAGGAAATCCGCCACCGCTTGTCCTTTAATGGCCTTTTGTGGTAAAAAGTGCATTTCATATTGGGATAGCAATATGGCCCATTTTGCTAGTCGACCATTTAACGATGAAGGCTTTGTCATAAGTAACCTCAGGGATTGACTTTTGATATGACGTTTATAGTTTGGCCTACCAAATAGTGTCGCATTTTCTGAATAGCAAACACTAATGCCAAACATTCCTTCTCGATCGGGTTGTACTGATTGAGTTTTTCCTGCACACAAAATATAGAATATTAGATTTAAGAATTAGAGATGTGCAAGGTGCTCAATTCTATCCGCTGTAACAATGGCTATGCGGGTCGTGATCCTCAGGGAGGGACTAGCGATGGAAGCGTTTAAGTAAGTTCTCTAAAAATTTCTTCTTTTAGTTATTAAAAGGAAAATAAGAAAATACTAGTTAAAGTTAGGTTAGGAAGAAAGCGGTAGGTTAAGAAGATGGAGAAATAGAAGCGTATTTACAATGAGTTGGAAAACAAAGAGTTGGAAGATGGTGATTTAATCTACAAAAATAAAAGAAAACTATAACACATACCTACTTCTTCAGCCTTGTTTACCTTTGATCCATTTGCAATGACTTACCTTGTCTCTGAAGGCATTCAAGCATGGCGTATAGGATCTGTTCATCACCATAGACCATCAAGGGCACTTCTTTGGCTAGCAGTCTCGAAGCGATCAAATCTCATGGTTTGCAAGACATCAGAGAAAAACAATAAAAGAAAACAAGAATAGAAAAACAATAAAATAAAACAAGAATAACAAAAACGAACCTTGAGTAGATTTTATTAACAATGGAAGAAAAGTATGACTTACACCGATGTCACCTCAGTACAAGCATGAACTCCTTCCTCCATGAAAGCATCCTCCACTCTCAGTTACATAAAAAAATAAAAGTTACAAAAAAGAAAAAGAAAAACCTAAACTACAACTAGCCTAAAAACCCTAGATTTAGATCTTAGTTCGCTGGACGCCCTTCTCTGTTGCTCTGCAGGGGTATTTATAGGTGCAGAAGGAAGTAGAGTCCCAGAACGACTCCTCCACGAAAACTGGTGCCAGATAAGTCAGGAATGCCGCAGAAACGTGGCTTGGGCCGCGTTTCCGCGGCCAAGTGGTGGCTGATGGCCACGCGCTTTCGCGCGTGGCCTCCTCTGGTCCGTCCATCAGGGTTGATTCTTCTGGAAGTTGTATCTCGACTCTTTATTTTGGATTTTCGGGATAACTTGGGAAGCAAGTTACCCTAAATCCAAATCTTTTATCAACGAATTTGTTATCTTTGCACTCTCTTCTTTGGATTTTATCCTCATCCTCCAAGTATTTAGAGTTGAATAGAAGTTTATCCTTCCCTCTTCTTTTAGTATTTGCAACTATTGCCCTTAGTAATTGCAATTTTGACATTTGATAATTGCAACTTTTGCATTGGGCTTTAAACATGGGCTTTTGGGCTTCTTTTAAGGCTTTATTCTTTTATTTTTATTTCTCAAGGCCTGCACACAATAAATAATAAAATATTAGTAAATGTGCAGAATTATAGGAATAAATATGAAAATGTGATAGTAAATGTATTGGAAAATATGTACTTTTTACTACCTATCACATCCCCACACTTATCTTTTTGCTCGTCCTCGAGTAAAAATCAAAAAGAAAAAGAAAAACTAATCTAGCTAACTCACTTTCGTAGGAATCACGGTTGCACTTAGCACGTGCAATAAGCCGTTAAACCCCTAGGTTACCCTAGAGGACGAGTGTTGCCTCGTGAGGGTTTTCAGCGGATTACACCCACAAAATCCATAAAAAGGAAAATATTTGAAATACGTTTGAAGAGACTAAATAATCTATAAGATTTTAGGATCATCATTTTTATTCATTCTTAAACTTAGTCTTTATATAGTAAATTGTTATCCATTTTAGGTAAGGATCAAAATTGAATTTTTGTATAGTCTTTTTCGTTACCCTAAGTCATATGCATCCTTGTGAATTTTTACTAGGAATTCCTTAACTTGGACTCTCATGCCTTTTTATTATTATATATATATTTTTTCTCTCTCTTTTTTTTAATATGTATAACTCATCTAATTTTCTTTCGTGTAAGCATGAAGGTTTCTTGAGGCCCTCATACCTAACTAATTGACTATTAGATGTGTTAGTACATATATAAGTAATTTTTTCTTAGTTTCCTTAGGCTTTCTAATCCACCCATGTAGTGAACTTAAAGTCGGTGGTTCCCAAACCGGTCAGTTTTAGGGCACCGGGTGAGAAAACACCCCACGGACTTAAGGATTCGAGTGAACTAGGCCACAAAACTAAGGACTTTATTTATAAAATCACCTTTAGGCGTGAATACTTATGCTTCTTGAGGCACATGTATCCAGCTTAATTAGTGAATTTCCCTTTTTTTTAATTTTTTTATTTTTTATAGGGCACAAGAGTCTTTGTCATAGAATCCTAGATGTGTAAGTGTATTAGGTATACACATTTCATTAAGGTAAAAATTAAGATTAATTATTCAATTTTTCCTCCTATACCTAAAAATTCAACAATTTATTTATTTTGACCAAGTTTTTAGAAATCCTAATCATGATTTTCCTAATTCTTAAGACTAACTTAGATTTCTTTCAAAATATAAGTCAAAATATTGTCCCTTTTTCAATTTTTTTTTTTAAATTTTGTTTTTTTTTAAAATTTTTTTTATTAGTATCTATCTATGTTAGTATGTTAGTAAAGCCTCCCCCCACACTTATCTCATGCATTGTCCTCAATGTATGAATGCATGCATGTATGCATGAAAAAGAAGAAAGGGAAGGCAAATATTACCTCAAGGTGGTGGTTCCGGTGGTGGTCTAATTGGTCCACGAAATGCGGCCCAATCTACTTTTAGTGGAATTCGGAGGAACCCACCAGAAATCTTTCTTATATAACCCACTAAAATGTATGTATGATCATTTTTTAAAATTCCACCCCATCAAATTTTCAAATTTTATAATTATTTTCAGAGTCAATTGTGTCAACCGTCTTGTCCCAAAATGGAGATGGAATGATTGACTTGGACGTCAGAAGTATGGGAACGAATACCGACTCAGGAAAGAAACTTAAATCAATTAAGGGTTCATGAGTCGAGCTCGGTTCAAGAAGTGTGTCCAAGTCAAGAAGTTGAAACTCAAGTCCACAATCATTTTCCCACAATGGAATGTGACTTAATATTGGTGATTCAAGTTCAGGAATGATAGGTGTGGGAATCAAAACTGACTCTAAAAGATTACCTAAGTTGGGTAACAAAACAGGAGTCAATAATGATTCGGGAATTTGAACTTGATCACAGATTTGAGAATCTGGGTCACATATCTCATTGTGTTCAATATCATAAAAATGAGAACTTGCCAATTTATCCATGGGACTTTCAAAATTATAAAATTGGTCAAGTTCAATATGATCATCAAAAATGGGTGATTCAATTTCATGATGAATTGGCCCAGGATCCAATGTTGACTCGGGAAAAGTAAAATCAGGTGAAGACACCGGAGTCATTATTGAATCAGGAAGTAGAATTAAATCACCAAGTGGGAGATCATGATCATATTCATGCTCAAGTTCTATTTCTGGAAAGGAATAACTTGCCAAACTATCAAAAATTGGAGTTTCGGCAAGTTCAAATGATGATCCTGAATTAGAATCTTGTTGTCCAAAATAACGTGGCTCGTCGGCTCTAACAGAATGGTTAGCCATATCAGAAATGGCCGAACGGTGAGAACGTAAAGATTGAACCATCATATCTATTTCATGATCACGAGCTAATCTAGCCTGAGTCATGGCTTCAAGCATCTTTTCATAGTCGATTGGTGTATCATTTTGTGATTGGACTTGAAAAGAGGAAGTGTTGTTGGGACAATTGTGATGAAATTGTGAGTCCGTCAGATTCTGTGATTGTTGCTTGGACTCACGCATCATCATGTCTAAGATTGATGGTTGTTGTTGCTTGGACTCAGGCATACTCATCATTTTTAAGATAGATGGTTTTCTATTCTGAATGGGTGGATCTGAGTATGAATCTTGGAAATATTGTGAATAAGGTGGATACGGAGGACAAGTTGGTTGAAAATTGGACTCGGGGGAAGCGAAACCCCATGAACTCTGTGAAGAGTTGAAATTATTGTGGAAATTATGGTCATTAGATGGGGGGCTTGGGTTATATTCATTCGGATAAGACCACTCCGGCACACTAGGTTGGTCAAAGTTATGATATGCCGGGTTGGTTACATCCGAAAAAGACGTTGGTGTGTAATATGGATTAAAATTGGAAAATTTGTTATATGCCATATCACACAAACAAAACAAAGAAAAAGAAAACAAACGAATAAGAAAAAAAAAATTCTAACCTAAGTTAGGGTAGACCTATGACCTAGACGACTCCTAACTGGTTAGACTGTCCACGGGAGGTAGGGTGCAGACTTTGACCACAAGTTAATCAGCCAGGTCAGGGCAAGATTGGTGGGAGGTTTTCCGTCAAAGACGTTCCTTAATTAAATAACCACCAATCTTCAGGCTTTCGGCCCTCAATCCCCTTCCTAGACACTGATTTGACAGGAGTCAAATTCCAATACCGTTCCCCCTTAAGATAATCTCCTAATTGAGTCCGAGATGTGAAAGATCACCTAGAGGGGGTGAATAGGTGATTATGCTAATCTAATGAACTCAATGCGAAATTTAAAAACTTAATGCAATACACTCAAGTGCAATCAACAAATGATGCACACACAACCAAGCCAAGCAATTATGAATGCACAATATGAATATTTGCAAGGCACAAAGTAAAGAGAGAGATAGAGAGAGAGTCAATGGATCAAGCGCAAATAACGAGATATGTTTCGAGGTTCGAGCACCCAGCTCTACATCCCCGCCTTCGACACACGAAGGATTTCTAATCCACTAGCAAGTCCACAAAGAACTCTCACAAGGAGTACCCAACTCCTCTCTTTACAACCACAACCTCCTCCTTGAGGCAAGCTCCAATCCAACAAAACAATCACCTCACAACCCGAGGGATTAGCACAAAGCAAACACAAGGATCACCTCACAACTTGAGGGATACAACCCAAGGCACAAAGCCAAGCAAAGATTGGGTTTTTAACTTGGTGGTCTAAACAACAACCACAAACAATTTCTTTCTCCCACACAAAGATCCTATAGAATAAAAAGTAGATGTTGCTCAAGTGTGGAGAAAACCAATGGGATGGAAATCAAAATCACAAAGAAAAATCCTTGGGAAAACTGAAACCAAGATATAGAAGATGAATCAAAACTCTTTTCCCAAAAACCCTTTTCTTTGGTTTTCCAAACCCTAGCAAAAACTCCAAATAGATTGTTCAATTTAAATCCAAAAACTTCTTTTGATTGCTGTGAAAACACCAGAGAGTAAGGAAAAATTCGCACAAAAAATCTTAGAGAAAAACTCTTTCCAATGGGGTATTTATAGCCCCCAGAAAAATGTAGCCGTTGGCAGCAGAAAATGCCAGAAATACACTGCCGGTCGACCGGCCGGTCGACCGTCCAACGGTCAAATTCTGCCCGTTGGCAGCTACCGGTCGACCGCCCCGGTCGACCCAAACAAACAGAGAGCTCTGCTCTCAGACCCGGTCGACCGTGACGGTCGACCGTCCAGTGTCTGCCAAACGTGCACAGATCTGTGCACGTCGGTCGACCGACCCGGTCGACCGACTTCAGCCAAGTCGACTTGGTCAGAAGACTAGTCGACTGGTTGAAGCCTGGAACAGAAAACTGGGTTAGAAACATGTTTAAAAATTCTTTTATCTTTTCTAAAAATCACCAAAAATAGTTTTATCATTTTGCATTGATATATAAACATGTGGTAAAAGTTTAGCTCAAATATCAATCAATATGAACTATTTTTGTGTCTTATCATTTTTACCAAAAACCAAAAACTGTATTTTCTAAAACTTGAATTTTGAATAGAAAATACGTTGTGTCCAAAACTCTTCCAAATACAAAATCATGATATTTAAACACTATTTAGGCATGATGTATATAGATATAATCCTATATACATGAAACATATATATATCCATGTTTTTGACTTTAATTCCAAAATATGTTTTGTTAAAAATACCAAAACATAAAACACATGAATAAGTGAGTCAAAACTAAGTTTGTCTAGGAAATTAAACATGCATGTATATAGAACAAATCCAATATACATTAAACCATGTAAATTTGTTTTGATCTATCTATTCATGAAAACCAAGATCGGTTAAACCTAAAACCGAAAAACCGAAAACCAATATTCAAAACATGAAACGTGTGTGTTGTGAACTTGAGCATATCATACTATTCTAATCTTTACAATTTAGATCTAAACACAAAACTAAACTAGGTACTGAAGTCTTCTTGTAGAGCGCAATCTCCAAGCCGACTCGAACCAAAACTCTTTGATCCACCGAGCAAGTGCTATGTATGTTCTTTGACGCTCGGGCTCTTGAATCAACATGTGAAAGCTTCCAAATCATCTTGTTGAAGCTAATCACCTACTAATATCTTGATCAATGATCTGAAACTAAAATCATAAGATTATTAGTACACATAACTACATGAGTTAATCATCATCAAAACTAGGGTGGAAGGCCTTTGGGCCAACAATCTCCCCCTTTTTGATGATGACAAAACTCATGGAGTTATATATGCATGGATTAAAGTTAAGCTTCAAGGAAGCTCCCCCTTAACTCATGCATAAATAAATAAACAATAAATAATATGCAATAAAGGCTCTTAAACATGAATGCATATGAATGCATAAACAATAAAGGGTTCTAGATACCAATGAAATGTTCAAAAACAAAACATGCTCTAGAAATCAATTACAAAACATGCTCTAGAAACCAATTACAAGACGTGCTCTAGATATCAATTAAAATTAAACTAAATTAACTTAATATATGCAAAACAAAAACATGCATATATAAACCAAAATACTTCTCCCCCTTTTTGTCAATCATCAACAAAGGGCACAAACCAAACAAAACAATATCTTCTCCTTTTTTTTTAATACAAAGAATCAATCTTCAATAAGGGGTAAAAGCAAAACCAAATCCATAAATTTTTCTCCCCATTTTTGTTCGAAACAATGAATCAATAAAAATAATATTTTCTCCCTTTTTGTCTAAAACAAAAACAAGACCAATTAGGGGTGATAATCAATTAAGGTACCAATTGAAAATATGTCAAAGAATAGCATCTTGATACCAATTGAAAGGAAACAAACAAAAAAAATGTTGATATCAATTTTAAGCAAAACACATGAAAATCTTGATACCAATTTGAAATTAAACATAATAAATCTTGAATGTCTAAACAAAAAATTTTGACACCAATTGTAAATATTTTTCACTTTGAACATATGATACCAAATTTTAAATTTTCAATCATAAAGTAAGGGAGTGGGAATCAAATACCAATTGAAAGACAAAATCAAATTTTCTCCCCCTTTATGAAATACCAACTAAAATAATGCATAGGCTTGATACCAATTTAAAAGTAATCAATTGAAACAAAATTGAAGCTCAAGCACTAGTATAAACACAAACATATATATGTATGAAAATAGATACCAATTGAAATTGATATTCTTGGAATTGAAAGCATACATACATACAAACATATATGAGTATACAAGAAGGGTCAGGATTGATACCAATTGAAAGAATTCAATGATACCAATTGAAATAACAATAAGATCAAATGTATATCTCATATAACTACCTCCCAATCATGGTTCAAGTTTTAAATGATTTTCATTTTAACGCATACATGAACATGATCTCCCATCCAACCTCCCATTAAAGGTAGGGGTTTCCAAAAATAGATTTGAAAATATAGTATGTTTGAAAATCTCTACCATAGTGAAGAATACGAACTAGTTATAGGAAAAACTTTTAAAACTAGTACGAAATCCTTCAAGCAAGGAATAAAACAAAATTGTTTTTCATGAAACACATGTAAATCACATGATCACTAAACACTCAAAATCCATAAAGCCCATATCATAGTCTCATGAAAACAAATCATGAGTAAACTAATAAAGTGAGTGAACAAGTGGTATGTGACACACATCAACATGAAAATATTCAATTAAGCTCTTATGAAATTCCTTGAAAACATGAAATTCATCTAAGATGTGAAATCACCAATTGAAATCATGAAATTCATTATAAATGTGAAATCACCTAGCAAACATGAAATTCATCCAAACGATTTAAACTTCAAGGCATATGTATGTCATGAACAAACTAAAGTATACATATCCTAAACATAATGAGTCCACAAAAGTATATGCATGAAGGCATGTGGCTCAAGGATGTACATGTATAATCAATAGTTTGGATAAGATAGACATGTACATGAAGTTAAAACAAAATAAGTAAAATGATGAATACAAGTCAAATGCAAGAATCATCAAAACTAGACTATACTAGTACATCAAGTGAATACAAATGAGCGTTCAAGCACAAACATATATAAAGGTCTATTTGTAGCTCACTAGTTGTACAAGTATAAATCCTAGTCTTAATGGAAACTTATCATTCAATCAAGTAGTCAAAACATGAAGCATAAAATGGGAATCATAACTCAACATGATAAATATCAAAACATGAATTATTAAAACAAAAGTCATAGTCAACCATATGATTAGCATGACAAAGACATGTGCATTAGATCTATGATTAACATGATAGCTAAAACATAAAGAGAACACAAAATATGGGTCCATATTAAACATGGGTGTCTCAACAACTAATCATGTAAAGCATAAGTCTAATAGACATGGCAAATATCATACTAATCATGAAACAATAAAACATGAATCATTAAAACAAAAATCATACAATCATAAACATCCAAATGGTCATAATGCATATGCATGTGCATTAGATCTAGGGCATACATGTTAGTTTAAACAAGGTGAGAACACTAAATATAGATCCATATAAAACATGGGTGTCTCAAGTAACTAAACTTGTATAACACTAATCTAATCAACATGTCATAAACATAATGAACAATAAACCAAGACATGCTATGAATAGATGAACATGAAAAGCATGCATAATAAAAACGGGAGTTAGAGAATGATACCAAAACCGATGAAGGTGCATCTCTAGTTCTCCAAACCACGGTGGTCCTCCCACCAAATCCCCTTGAGAGTGAAGCATCAAAATGGTTCTCTTTTAGGCTTAGAACGCATCCACCTCAAGGCATCAATACTTTCACGTGATGCGAGAGCTCCCACCTACATCAAGAGTCAAGGAGGTGGTTTTTGGTACCCATTTCCTTTTGGGTCCACGGGGGTTAGTATCTTTTCTAACCCAAACAAGATTAGTTACTAAATTTTCATGAAAAACACGATCATAACAAAATCTAGCAAGGTGACCTTTTCGGCCACAATGTGTACATGTGTACACATGAGCATACGTGTGATGGTGGTGTCCGTGGGAAGCACGTGTATGCCGTGATGGGTGTGCATGCAAAGATGGACCTTGTTTCTTGCGAACCAAGGTTTCCAAACGTGAATGATTCAATGTGCATTGGCTCAAAGTGGAGCCCAAACATTCAACACTTTTCTTCAAAATATTTATATCATTTTCAATAGTGGAAGATAAAGTGGAGCATGCAATAGGTGTGCTAGAAGAAGAAGAAGCTATACTAGCATGGCACACATGAGAATCAATATCAATTTTCAAAGATTCATTTTTCTTCAAAACAAGATCCAATTCTTTTATAATAGAATCAATTTTATTTTTCAAAACAAGGTTATCTTTTAAACAAAATCCAATTTAGAAGATAAAACCTCATTGTTTTTCACAACATCATCACAATCATTTTTGCTTTTCAAAATCTCAATCTCATCAAGGGTAAGGTCTAGTTGAGATCTTAGTGAGTCACGTTCACTAGTAATCTCTTCCTTCTCTTGAAAAACCGATTCAAAATTAGAACACAAATCCTTTAATTCATTTTTCAAAACAAGGTTGTCCTCTTTCAAAAGATTGTGTTTTTTCAATAAATTTTCAAGCTTTTGAGCAAGTTCCAAATTCAATGTTTGAACTTCAAAACAACCATGGCAATAGGAACTAGAGCTATCATCTATTTGACTATCCAATTGTACCTCAAGGGAGTTATTCCCTTGGACCATGAGGCAACGCTCTTCGGACTTTTCTCTCATAGATCTCCTCATCTTTTTGATAATCCTTGGAAGCTCGGGAGACGTCAATAAGCTCCAAACTGCAAAAGCCGAGTCATAACGATCAAACACCGGTAAAAGATGTTCACTAAGAGATGCTCTAAGTGCTCTAAGTGCTAATGCATTAGCCTTTTTATGCTTGCTACTATTAGGGAATGATTCCATAGTAGAGGCTTGATAAACTAGATGTCCTAGTCTTTTCAAATGGCTACTCATATTGGCCTTCCAAGCATCAAGTCTAATATGGTCAAACATAGGAGGGCTATCCATGAGAGCAAACAGAATGAGTGCAAATGAACAATGCAAATGAAGATTAGCAAACCAAGATCTCACTCCTAGGTGGTTAAACCTAAATATCAGGAGCACTAGCTCTGATACCAATTGAAAGATCACCTAGAGGGGGTGAATAGGTGATTATGCTAATCTAATGAACTCAATGCGGAATTTAAAAACTTAATGCAATACACTCAAGTGCAATCAACAAATGATGCACACACAACCAAGCCAAGCAATTATGAATGCACAATATGAATATTTGCAAGGCACAAAGTAAAGAGAGAGATAGAGAGAGTCAATGGATCAAGCGCAAACAACGAGATATGTTTCGAGGTTCGAGCACCCAGCTCTACATCCCCGCCTTCGACACACGAAGGATTTCTAATCCACTAGCAAGTCCACAAAGAACTCTCACAAGGAGTACCCAACTCCTCTCTTTACAACCACAACCTCCTCCTTGAGGCAAGCTCCAATCCAACAAAACAATCACCTCACAACCCGAGGGATTAGCACAAAGCAAACACAAGGATCACCTCACAACTTGAGGGATACAACCCAAGGCACAAAGCCAAGCAAAGATTGGGTTTTTAACTTGGTGCTCTAAACAACAACCACAAACAATTTCTTTCTCCCACATAAAGATCCTATAGAATAAGAAAGTAGATGTTGCTCAAGTGTGGAGAAAACCAATGGGATGGAAATCAAAATCACAAAGAAAAATCCTTGGGAAAAACTAAAACCAAGATATAGAAGATGAATCAAAACTCTTTTCCCAAAAACCCTTTTCTTTGGTTTTCCAAACCCTAGCAAAAACTTCAAATAGATTGTTCAATTTAAATCCAAAAACTTCTTTTGATTGCTATGAAAACACCAGAGAGTAAGGAAAAATTTGCACAAAAAATCTTAGAGAAAAACTCTTTTCAATGGGGTATTTATAGCCCCAAGAAAAATGTAGCCGTTGGCAGCAGAAAATGCCAGAAATACACTGCCGGTCGACCGGCCAGTCGGCCGTCCAACGGTCAAATTCTGCCCATTGGTAGCTACCGGTCGACCGCCCCGGTCGACCCAAACAAACAGAGAGCTCTGCTCTCAGACCCGGTCGACCGTGACGATCGACCGTCCAGTGTCTGCCAAACGTGCACAGATCTGTGCACGTCGGTCGACCGACCCGGTCGACCGACTTCAGCCAAGTCGACTTGGTCAGAAGACTAGTCGACTGGTTGAAGCCTGGAACAGAAAACTGGGTTAGAAACATGTTTAAAAATTCTTTTATCTTTTCTAAAGATCACCAAAAATAGTTTTATCATTTTGCATTGATATATAAACATGTGGTAAAAAGTTTAGCTAAATATCAATCAATATGAACTATTTTTGTGTCTTATCATTTTTACCAAAAACCAAAACTGTATTTTCTAAAACTTGAATTTTGAATAGAAAATACGTTTTGTCCAAAACTCTTCCAAATACAAAAACATAATATTTAAACACTATTTAGGCATGATGTATATAGATATAATCCTATATACATGAAACATATATATATATCCATGTTTTTGACTTTAATTCCAAAATATGTTTTGTTAAAATACCAAAACATAAACACATGAATAAGTGAGTCAAAACTAAGTTTGTCTAGGAAATTAAGCATGCATGTATATAGAACAAATCTAATATACATTAAACCATGTAAACTTGTTTTGATCTATCTATTCATGAAAACCAAGATCGGTTAAACCTAAAACCGAAAAATAGAAAACCAATATTTAAAACATGAAACGTGTGTGTTGTGAACTTGAGCATATCATACTATTCTAATCTTTACAATTTGGATCTAAACACAAAACTAAACTAGGTACCGAAGTCTTCTTGTAGAGCGCAATCTCCAAGCCGACTCGAACCAAAACTCTTTGATCCACCGAGCAAGTGCTATATATGATCTTTGACGCTCGGGCTCTTGAATCAACATGTGAAAGCTTCCAAATCATCTTGTTGAAGCTAATCACCTACTAATATCTTGATCAATGATCTGAAACTAAAATCATAAGATTATTAGTACACATAACTACATGAGTTAATCATCATCAAACTAGGGTGGAAGGCCTTTGGGCCAACAAGATGTCCCTAGGGCCAACGTCTACTAATTTTTAGTTAGGCTTGGGTTAGTGAGTGAGGAGATTGTTTGTGGGTCAAGGAAGGGTGATGAAATCCCCACCTTATCTTATTTATAGGACAAGCCCTTAAATCAATTTAGTGCGCGTGTAAAGCAATAGATAAGTATTCACTCAAAGCAGATAAATCACCCAAGGGTGCTTCCTAGTCTATATTGCGCGAACGTACCTTGTCTCCAGCACTCTTCAACAAAAGTTAAAAAATTAGAAAGACACGTGCCTAAGATGCAAGAGTCTAATTTTTTTTTATTTTTCAACAAATAGGTTACTGTTAATTAATTAGCAGTGTACAGGTTTATCACAGAACAAATTATAACAGAGCAATAAATAAATCTTCCAATTTGCAGCAACCTGCAGAAACCTTAGTGAGTAGTTCACTACTAAGGCCGCGGAAACGCGGCTATTGCCGCGTTTGCGCGGTACTATAGTAGGCTCTGCTGCTCTGCCTTCGAGGGCAGAGGCACAGAGTTGCTATATGTCCTTACTGCTGTTAGCTTTCCTATTCTCCAAACCTACAAACAGAAAGAATAAAAGAATTAGTTAATTTTTTTATTTTTTTAAGAGAATACTTACCGTCCCTCCCCGGCAACGGCGCCAAATTTTGATTGAGTTTTTCCTGCACACAAAATATAGAATATTAGATTTAAGAATTAGAGATGTGCAAGGTGCTCAATTCTATCCGCTGTAGCAATGGCTATGCGGGTCGTGATCCTCAGGGAGGGACTAGCGATGGAAGCGTTTAAGTAAGTTCTCTAAAAATTTCTTCTTTTAGTTATTAAAAGGAAATAAGAAAATAGTAGTTAAAGTTAGGTTAGAAAGAAAGCGGTAGGTTAAGAAGGTGGAGAAATAGAAGCGGTATTTACAATGAGTTGGAAAACAAAGAGTTGGAAGATGGTGATTTAATCTACAAAAATAAAAGAAAACTATAACACATACCTACTTCTTCAGCCTTGTTTACCTTTGATCCATTTGCAACGACTTACCTTGTCTCTGAAGGCATTCAAGCATGGCGTATAGGATCTATTCATCACCATAGACCATCAAGGGCACTTCTTTGGCTAGCAGTCTCGAAGCGATCAAATCTCATGGTTTGCAAGACATCAGAGAAAAACAATAAAAGAAAACAATACTAGAAAAACAATAAAATAAAACAAGAATAACAAAAACGAACCTTGAGTAGATTTTATTAACAATGGAAGAAAAGTATGACTTACACCGATGTCACCTCAGTACAAGCATGAACTCCTTCCTCCATGAAAGCATCCTCCACTCTCAGTTACATAAAAAAATAAAAGTTACAAAAAAAAAAAGAAAAACCTAAACTACAACTAGCCTAAAAATCCTAGATTTAGATCTGTAGTTCGCTGGACGCCCTTCTCTGTTGCTCTGCAGGGGTATTTATAGGTGCAGAAGGAAGTAGAGTCCCAGAACGACTCCTCCACGAAAACTGGTGGCCAGATAAGTCAGGAATGCCGCGGAAACGCGGCTTGGGCCGCGTTTCCGCGGCCAAGTGGTGGCTGATGGCCACGCGCTTTCGTGCGTGGCCTCCTCTGGTCCGTCCATCAGGGTTGATTCTTCTGAAAGTTGTATCTCGACTCTTTATTTTGGATTTTCGGGATAACTTGGGAAGCAAGTTACCCTAAATCCAAATCTTTTATCAACGAATTTGTTATCTTTGCACTCTCTTCTTTGGCTTTTATCCTCATCCTGCAAGTATTTAGAGTTGAATAGAAGTCTATCCTTCCCTCTTCTTTTATTATTTGCAACTATTGCCCTTAGTAATTGCAATTTTGACATTTGATAATTGCAACTTTTGCATTGGGCTTTAAACATGGGCTTTTGGGCTTCTTTTAAGGCTTTATTCTTTTATTTTTATTTCTCAAGGCCTGCACACAATAAATAATAAAATATTAGTAAATGTGCAGAATTATAGGAATAAATATGAAAATGTGATAGTAAATGTATTGGAAAATATGCACTTTTTTACTACCTATCATGTACCGATGCTCGGCTCGATCATCGTTCTACTCAAATAGTAGATTGCTTGCTCTCGTCCTTGATCATCATTCTAAGCCAGTAGAGCTACTAAAGAATGATCCATCGCTCGGATGTATATCAGGAAAGGTTTTCCAGACACCGGAGCTGCAAGGACTGGCGGTTGTGTGAGGTACTGTTTAATTTCCTCAAATGCTTGTTGGCAAGCGTTGTCCCAAATGAACGAAACACCTTTCTTCATTAATTTGGAAAAGGGTTGGCATCTTTCGGAGAGATTTGAGATAAACTTTCGGATGTACGCCAATCGTCCTTGCAATCCCCTGAGCTCCTTGAGGTTTCTCGGAGGTTGCATCTCCTGGATAACGCGAACCTTTTCTGGGTCCAAATGAACCCCGTAGAGGTCACTACAAACCCTAGGAATTTGCCACTGGCCACCCCCAGGAAGGATTTGGTGGGGTTCATCTTCAATTGATGAGCCCGCATGATGTCGAAGACAACCTTTAGATCGGTTATATGATCGCCTTTAGCGCGGCTTTTTACTGCGATGTCGTCAACATAGCATTCCACCGTTTTGCGCATGTGTTCGTGGAAAATGGCATTCATGGCCCTTTGATATGTTGCCCCCGCATTCTTCAGTCCGAAGAGCATGACGGTGTAGCAGTATACCCCCAGTGGTGTCCTGAAAGAGGTATGTTTTTCGTCATCAGGATACATTTTGATTTGATTATATCCTGAAAATCCATCCATGAAGGACATTCGCTCGAATCCACATGTATTGTCAATCATGACATCTGTGATTGGCAGTGGGAATTCATCCTTGGGACAAGCCTCGTTTAGATCACGAAAATCAATACAGATTCGGATCTTTCCGTTCTTTTTGGCAACGGGGACGATGTTGGCTACACAATCAGGATGTTGTTCTTCCCTAATGAAGCCAGAGTCTATAAGCTTTCTGACTTCTGATTGAATTGCCTCCATTATTTCTGGACGGAACCGTCGCTGTTGTTGTTTGACGGGCTTTACGTCCGTATTAATGTTGAGGCGGTGCATAGCCACTCGAGGATCAAGTCCAGGCATGTTTTCATAATTCCAGGCGAAGACGTCTATATATTCTTGCACAAGAGATATTAGACTCTTTTTCTCCGAAGGTGACAGGGATCACTCCAGAAGGTGTTGGAGGTTGCTTTCCAAACTAGAGAAATGACGTCATATTGGCCGCCACCTTCTTCTGCTCTGGACGGAGTTTTAGTACCTCCGCGTCAATCAGAGCCTGAAGGATGTCCTTGAAGACGTAACAGCTCTTGGTGGGGTGTCCCAACATCCTGTGGTACAAGCAGTAATTGGGACTATTGGTTTTACCGACTTCTTCAGGGCGCCTAGCTTTAGGAAGCTTCAGTCGGTTGCTCTTGTTGAGTAATTTGAAGAGCGAATCGACATGTTCATCCTTGAAGGAATACTGCTTGTTGGCGCGTGGTTGGCTTGAAGAGCCACTTCCTTTGACCGTTGAGGTTTGACGGGAGATTTGGTCCCTGTCGCCAAGTTATCCTTCCTTTTCGCTTGGAGGGGTGTGTCTGGCGCACGCCTTGTTGTCCTCTCAGGTCTGGGTTTATTTTCTTCCGCTCTGACGCGGGCGACAATTTCCTCAGCCTGTTCACCTTGTTGGATCAACTGTCTCCAAGTGCGACTTTCGGCAACTCCTATTTGGGCGAGGAGTGAGGTTTGTAGATTATGGCGGCATGTTTCCACCAAGGTGACCTGGGTCATACCGCTTGGACATCGGAGTGCTACATTCTAAAACCTTTCCACGAAAGATTTGACGGACTCCCCCTTTCGGTGTTTGGTAGCCAAAAGGGTGGGCATGGTGACTTCTGAGTCATCTTCAAAGAAGCGCGTTAGAAAGAGCTTCTCCAAGTCGCCCCAATTCTTGATGGAGCCCTCTGGGAGCTTCATGAACCATTCAAAGGCAAGCCCTTTTAGGGTGCCGATGAACAAGCGTGCAAGAATGGCATCATTATCTACCACATTCCCTGTTTGAGATTTAAAGTAGTAGATATGTTGGTTCGGTGTACCTTTCCCATCGAATGCTTGGAGGGTCGGAGCCTTGAACTTGGGAGGGTATGGAACAAGGTCCCACTCGGTCGGATATGGTCGGACCACCCCTACTTCTTGTAAGCCTTTTCGGTTGGTAAGGGCTGAAATCACCTAGAGGGGGGGTGAATAGGTGATGTGGCTAATCTATGAACTAAATGCGGAATTTAAAAATTTAATGCAATACACACTCAAGTGCTATCAACAAGTGATGCACACAACCAAGCCAAGCAAATATGAATGAGCAATATAAATAGATGCAAGGCACAAAGTAAAGAGAGAGTCAATGGATCAAGCGCAAACAACAAGATATGTTCCGAGGTTCGAGCACCCAGCTCTACATCCCCGCCTTCGACACACGAAGGATTTCCAATCCACTAGCTTGTCCACAAAGGACTCCCACAAAGGGAACCTCCACCGAGGATTTGGGGCAATCACAATTACAAGGAGTTTCCAACTCCCCTCCTTACAAACACAACCTCCTCCTTGAGGCACTTCTCCAATCCAACAAACAATCACCTCACAACTTGAGGGATTAGCACCAAGCTTACACAAAACACCTCACAACCCAAGTTGTACAACCTCCTCAACACAATGAGGGAAATGGCACAAAGCAAGAATTGGGTTTACAACTTAGTGGTTTCAAACAACAACCACAAAACAATCTCTTCTCCCACACAAATAACCTATAGAATAGATAGTAGATTTTAGCTCAAGTGTGGAGAAAACCAATGGAATGGAAATCAGAATCACAAAGAAAAATCTTTGGGAAAACAATAGAAATCAAGATGGTGAAGTTCAATCAAAGCTTTTCCCAAAAACCCTCTTCTTTGATTTTCCAAACCCTAGCAAAAACACCAAAAAGAATGTTCAATTCAAGTCCAAAAACTTCTTTTGAATGCAGCAAAAACACCAGAGAGTATGGAAAAATTCGCACAAAAAATCTTAGAGAAAAACTCTCTCAAATGGGGTATTTATAGGCAAAACAGAAAAATAGCCGTTGACAGCAGATTTGCCAGAATTACCCTTCCGGTCGACCGCCCAACGTTCGAATTTTCGAACGTTGCAACACCCGGTCGACCGCCCGGTCGACCCAAACAAACAGAGATCAAATCTGCTCTCAGTCGGTCGACCGCCCGGTCGACCGTCCAAGGCTGTAGCCAGCGTGCACGTATCCGTGCACATCGGTCGACCGCCCGGTCGACTGGCTACTTGGTGCGGTCAACCGGTCGGTCGACCGATTCAGCATGGCAGACAGCAAACAGGTCAGAAAAACTGAGTCAAAAATATTTCAATAAATCTTTTTAACTCTTGTAAAAATCCCCCAAAATAGTTTTAACATTTTGCATTGATATATAAACCTGTGATAAAAAGTTTAGCTCAAATATCAATCAATATAAACTATTTTTGTGTCTTATCATTTTTACCAAAAACCAAAACTGTATTTTTCAAAACTTGGATTTTTGAATAAAAAATACATTTTGTCCAAAGCTCTTCCAAAATACAAAAACATGATATTTAAACACTTTGAAGCATGATGCATATGGATAGAAATCCAATATACATGAAACATATATATATCATAGTTTTTGTCCTTAATTTCAAAATTAAGTTTTGTTAAAACACAAAACCTAAAACACATGAAATAGGTATATCAAAGTAAGTTTGTCTAAGCATGCATGTATATAGAACAAATCTAATATACATTAAACCATGTAAACTTGTTTTGATATAATATCTATTCATGCAAACCAAGATCGGTTAAACCAAAAACCGAAAACCAATACATGATACGTGTGTGTTGTGAACTTGAGCTTATCATACTATTCTAATCTTTACAATTAGGATCTAAACCCAAAACTAAACTATCGTACCGATGTCTTCTTGCAGAGCGCAATCTCCAAGCCGACTCGATCCAAAACTCTTTGATCCACCGAGCAAGTACTATATATGATCTTTGACGCTTGGGCTCTTGAATCAACATGTGGGTAGCTTCCAAATCATCTTGTTGAAGCTAATCACCTACTAATAACTTGACTAATGATCTGAAATTAAAATCACAAGATTATTAGTACACATAACTACATGAGTTAATCATCATCAAAACTAGAGTGGAAGGCCTTTGGGCCAACAATCTCCCCCTTTTTGATGATGACAAAACTCATGGAGTTATATATGCATGGATTAAAGTTAAGCTTCAAAGAAGCTCCCCCTTAACTCATGCATAGGATAAACAACTAACAAATGGCTCTAGATACCAATGAAATTATAAAACAAATAAACATGTTCTAGATACCAATTATTAGCAAAAACAAATAAACATGCTCTTGATACCGAGCTCTTGATACCAATGAAAATCTTAAAAAAATAAACATGCTCTTGATACCAATTAAACTAAACATAAACATGCTCTTGATACCAATTATACACAATATATGCAAAACATCTTGATACCAATTAAACTAAACATGTTCTTTAAATAATAAACATGTTCTTTAAATAATGTTTTGGATATCAATTGAACTTAATAAAAACATTAAAAACATGCATATGCAAACATGCATATAAACTCAAATTCTTCTCCCCCTTTTTGTCAATCATCAACAAAGGGGTTTTAAAAAAAAAACTAATGAAAGCATATTCTTTTTATATTCAAAACAGGGAATCAAAAACAAGGGATGTTCTCCTCTTTTTGACTAAACACAAATATGATACCAATTAGAATAAAAAGTGTCAAGGAAGTGCATATTGATACCAATTAAAAATGAAACTATACCAATTGAAAAACAAAAATCTAGATACCAGTTGATAAGTAAACAATCATCATATCAATTGAAAATAAACAATCTTTGATATCAAAACATAACAAATTTTGAATTTCTAAACATAAATGTTGATACCAATTGAAAATTAAATCTAGATCAATGAAATCATTGCCAATTGAAATTATTTTCTATCATAAAGCAAGGGAGTGGAGTACTAAATACCAATTGAAAGAAACAATACAAAATTTTCTCCCCCTTTATGAAATACCAATAAAAACTAAGATAAGGCTTGAGCTAAGATACCAATTGAAAACTAAATCAATTGAAACAAGGTTGAATCTCAAGCTTATCATCATAAACAAGATTTGTGCTTAAAGATATAGGGATATAATAAGCACAAATAAAACATGTATATGTATGAAAATTAGATACCAATTGAAATTGATATACTATAAAATGCAAGCATACATACATAAAAATATGAGTATACAAGAAATGTCAAGATTGATACCAATTGAAAGAATTCAATGATACCAATAGAAACAACAATAAGATCAAGTGTATATCTCATACTCCTATATACCTCCCAATCATGGTTCAAGTATCAAATGGTTTTCATTTTAAAGTAAACATGAACATGATCTCCCATCCAACCACCCTTAGATGGTAGGGGTTTTCAAAAAATAGATTTGCAAATATAGTATATTTGAAAATCTCTACCAAGGAAGAATATCACAACTAGTTATATGAATCAACTAGTACGAGATTCTTCAAACAAGGAATAGCAAAAATATTTTTCATGAAGACACATGTAAACCTCATGGCACTAAAACACTCAAAATCCATATAGCACAATTTATACTCATGAAAACTAAGTCATGAGAAAACATTAAATAAGGTGAGTGTACAAGTGTTGTGAGAAACATATCAACATGAAAATGGACAATCAAGCTCAATGTTAAAAACATAAAATTCATGTGAAATCACCAATTGAAGTCATTTTAAAAACATGAGATTCATCATAAATGTGAAATCACTTAGCAAACATGAAATTCATCCAATCAATTTAAACTTCAAGGCATATGTATGTCATGTACAAACTAAAGTTTACATACATATCCTAAACACAATGAGTCCACAAAAGTATATGCATGAAGGCACGTGGCTCAAGGATGTATATGTATAAATGATAGTTTGGACAAGATGGACATATACATGAAGTTAAAACAAAATGTGTAAAATGATGAATACAAGTCAAATGCAAGAATCATCAAAACTAGACTATACTAGTACATCAAGTGAATACAAATGAGCGTTCAAGCACAAACATATATAAAGGTCTACTTGTAGCTCACTAGATGTATAAGTATAAATCCTAGTCTTAATGAAAACTATCATTCAAGCTAGTAGTCAAAATATGAAGTATAAAACGGGAATCATAAACCAACATAATAATCAAAACATGAATTATTAAAACAAAAGGTCATAGTCAACCATATGTTTAGCATGACAAAGACATGTGCATAGATCTATGATTAACAAGATAGCTAAAACATAAAGAGAACACAAAATATGGGTCCATACTAAACATGGGTGTCTCAACAACTAATCATGTAAAGCATAGGTCTACTAAAACATGGCAAATATCATACTAATCATGAAACAATAAAACATGATAAATAAAACAAAAAAAATCATAAACATCAATAAGATCATTATGTATATGCATGCATATTAGATCTAGGGCATACATGATAGTACAAAACAAGGTGAGAACACAAAGATGAGATCCATATAAAGCTTGGGTGTCTAAACATGTATATCACTAATCTAATTTACATGATATAAGCATAATGAACAATAAACATGACATGCTATAAATGGATAAACATAAAAAGCATGTAAATAATGGGAGTTAGAGAATGATACCAAAACCGATGAAGGTGCATCTCTAGTTCTCCAAACCAATGGTGGTCCTCCCACCAAATCCCCTTGAGAGTGAAGCATCCAAATAGTTCTCTTTTAGGCTTAGAACGCATCCACCTCAAGGCACCAATACTCTCACGTGATGCGAGAGCTCCCACCTACATCAAAAGTCAAAGAGGTGGTTTTTGGTACCCATTTTCTAGTGGGTCCACGGGGGTTAGTTTCTTTTCTCACCCAAACAAGATTTGTTGCTAAATTTTCATGATAAATGCGATCATAACAAAATCTAGCAAGATGGCCTTTTCGACCACAATGTGTACATGTGTACACATGAGCATACGTGTGATGGTGGTGACCGTGGGAAGCATGCGTATGCCGTGAAGGGTGTGCATGCATAGTTGAAGCTTGTTTCTTGCGAACCAAGGATTCCAAACGAGTGTGGTTCATGGCACAATGGCTCAAAGTGGAGCCCAAACAATCAACACTTTTCTTCAAATTATTTATATCATTTTCAATGCTAGAAGATAAAGTGGAGCATGCTATAGGTGTACTAGAAGTAGAAGCTACACTAGCATGGCAAACATGAATATCAATATCATTTTGTAAAGATTCATTTTTCTTCAAAACCAAATCCAATTCTCTTGTAATAGAATCAATCTCATTTTACAAAGCAAGATTTCCTTCAAAAGCAAGATCCAATTTTGAAGACAAAATCTCATTGTGCTCCAAAATATCATCACAATCATTTTTGCCTTTTAAAACTTCAATTTCTTTAAGGGCAAGTTCAAGTTGAGATTCAAGTGAGTCACGTTCACTAGTAATCTCTTCTTTCTCTTGCAAAACGGTTTCAAAAGTAGAACATAAATCCTTCATTTCTTTTTGTAAATCAAAATGTTTTTCTTTCAAAGAGTTATGTTTTTCCAAGAATTTTTCAAGCTTAGAAGCAAGTTCAATATTTAAATTTTGAACCTCAAAACATCCATGGCAATAAGAGCTAGAGCTATCATCAATTTGAGAGTCCGATTGTACCTCATGGGAGTCATTCCCATATGCCATAAAACAAGGCTCTTCGGATACATCTCTCCTAGATCTCCTCATATTGTTAATGATCCTTGGAAGCTCCGGAGATGTCAAGACGCTCCAAACTGCAAAAGCCGAATCAAAACTATCAAAAACAAGTAAAAGATTATTATCAAAAGATGCTCTAAGTGTTTTAAGTGCAAGTGCATTGGCCTTCTTATGCTTGCTAGTATTTGGGAGGGTTTCTATAGTGATGGCTTGATAAGCTAGATGTCCTAAGCTTTTTAATGTCTAGTCATGTTAACCTTCCAAGAGTTAAGTTTAAAATAGTCAAACATAGGAGGGCTAGCCATGAGTGCAAATGATAATGCAAAAAGAGATTAGCAAATCAAGATCTTACTCCTAGGTGGTTAAACCTAATTATCAGGAGCGCTAGCTCTGATACCAATTGAAATCACCTAGAGGGGGGGTGAATAGGTGATGTGGCTAATCTATGAACTAAATGCGGAATTTAAAAACTTAATGCAATACACACTCAAGTGCTATCAACAAGTGATGCACACAACCAAGCCAAGCAAATATGAATGAGCAATATAAATAGATGCAAGGCACAAAGTAAAGAGAGAGTCAATGGATCAAGCGCAAACAACAAGATATGTTCCGAGGTTCGAGTACCCAGCTCTACATCCCCGCCTTCGACACACGAAGGATTTCCAATCCACTAGCTTGTCCACAAAGGACTCCCACAAAGGGAACCTCCACCGAGGATTTGGGGCAATCACAATTACAAGGAGTTCCCAACTCTCCTCCTTACAAACACAACCTCCTCCTTGAGGCACTTCTCTAATCCAACAAACAATCACCTCACAACTTGAGGGATTAGCACCAAGCTTACACAAAACACCTCACAACCCAAGTTGAACAACCTCCTCAACACAATGAGGGAAGTGGCACAAAGCAAGAATTGGGTTTACAACTTAGTGGTTTCAAACAACAACCACAAAACAATCTCTTCTCCCACACAAATAACCTATAGAATAGATAGTAGATTTTAGTTCAAGTGTGGAGAAAACCAATGGAATGGAAATCAGAATCACAAGGAAAAATCCTTGGGAAAACAATAGAAATCAAGATGGTGAAGTTCAATCAAAGCTTTTCCCAAAAACCCTCTTCTTTGATTTTCCAAACCCTAGCAAAAACACCAAAAAGAATGTTCAATTCAAGTCCAAAAACTTCTTTTGAATGCAGCAAAAACACCAGAGAGTATGGAAAAATTCGTACAAAAAATCTTAGAGAAAAACTCTCTCAAATGGGGTATTTATAGGCAAAACAGAAAAATAGCCGTTGACAGCAGATTTGCCAGAATTACCCTTCCGGTCGACCGCCCGGTCGACCGCCCAACGTTCGAATTTTCGAACGTTGCAACACCCGGTCGACCGCCCGGTCGACCCAAACAAACAGAGAGCAAATCTGCTCTCAGTCGGTCGACCGCCCGGTCGACCGTCCAAGGCTGTAGCCAGCGTGCACGTATCCGTGCACGTCGGTCGACCACCCGGTCGACCGGCTACTTGGTGCGGTCGACCGGTTCAGCATGGCAGACAGCAAACAGGTCAGAAAAACTGAGTCAAAAATATTTCAATAAATCTTTTTAACTCTTGTAAAAATCTCCCAAAATAGTTTTAACATTTTGCATTGATATATAAACCTGTGATAAAAAGTTTAGCTCAAATATCAATCAATATAAACTATTTTTGTGTCTTATCATTTTTACCAAAAACCAAAACTGTTTTTTTCAAAACTTGAATTTTTGAATAGAAAATACATTTTGTCCAAAGCTCTTCCAAAATACAAAAACATGATATTTAAACACTTTGAAGCATGATGCATATGGATAGAAATCCAATATACATGAAACATATATATATCATAGTTTTTGTCCTTAATTCCAAATTAAGTTTTGTTAAAACACAAAACCTAAAACACATGAAATAGGTATATCAAAGTAAGTTTGTCTAAGCATGCATGTATATAGAACAAATCTAATATACATTAAATCATGTAAACTTGTTTTGATATAATATCTATTCGTGCAAACCAAGATCGGTTAAACCAAAAACCGAAAACCAAAACATGATACGTGTGTGTTGTGAACTTGAGCTTATCATACTATTCTAATCTTTACAATTAGGATCTAAACCCAAAACTAAACTATGGTACCGATGTCTTCTTGTAGAGCGCAATCTCCAAGCCGACTCGATCCAAAACTCTTTGATCCACCGAGCAAGTGCTATATATGATCTTTGACGCTTGGGCTCTTGAATCAACATGTGGGTAGCTTCCAAATCATCTTGTTGAAACTAATCACCTACTAATAACTTGACTAATGATCTGAATCTAAAATCACAAGATTATTAGTACAGATAACTATATGAGTTAATCATCATCAAAACTAGAGTGGAAGGCCTTTGGGCCAACAAGGGCCTCCAAACGTTGCTCCAATTGATTCATTCTTCTAGAATAAACCTTTTCCTGGTCTCGATCATCTTTTCCTTGCGACGAGGATTTGGACGAATCAGAAATAGGGTGCTCTTTCTCCTCTATACGTACGGAAGATGAGCTTTTTCTCTCTTTTCGTTTGCTTCTAGACTTTTTGGAGGAGGTTTTATCGGTTGACTTCCTCTTGTCTTCAAGCAACTGTGCCAGCATCTGCTTGAGGGAATCAATAGATTCTTGTTGAGCACGAATCATCTCTAATTGTTCCCTCTGGACTTGGGCTTGCTGCTCCAAGCGCCTGGCGGTCTCCTCAGGAGTGCTGGTCATGTATATAAAGGCCTCTTTCTCTATAGAAGAGTTTGAAGCCTGTGACTCTGCAATAGCGGAATGCGAGTCATTCACCTCAATGCCCCGGGCTAGAGCATTGTAGTCAGTCAGGGGGATTGCCCCGGTCCGGGTGCGAGTGTGTCGGTACACTTCTTCCGGTTCTGTGTCAGACTCATCATCGAAACTGATTGCAGGTTATTTTCCCCTGCCCCTGCTCGTCATGTTTGTAGTGAGCTCAGGATATTCAGTGTCAGAGAAGACCCTCCTCCTGTGGGAACGACTTCTTTTAGCTGATCGGGGAATCAGGGTCAGCTGTCTAACTAGAGACTGCTGGTCTGCACCTGAACTGCAACGGCACTCAGAGAGCATCGTGATAAGCCGTTCGCAGCAACATGACGAAGTGATTTGATTAGCACTTCTTTTCTTCGTCAAATAATCTCTCAGATCCGTGGGAGGAGGATCAAAGAGATTAGCCTCGTAATGCCGAGGGCGGGAGACATCCTTGCTCTGTACAGCTAGGACACAGGGTTCAGAGACGCGGTTCTCGCGTCGTGGCTTCAGAACGCGCGTCTGGCGTCTCTGCTGAGAAGAGACGTGGCTATCGCGTTGCTGATTATTGGTCTGGACAGAGACGCTTGAGAGATGCAGGACTGCTGGGCCCCACGCCCAGAGGCGTGTGCCTCTTGTACTCGACAAGGCTTGCGAGTTTCGCCTTGGCATCTGGGGAGTGGGGCTTCAGAGGAGCCAACTTGGTAAACCTCATGTTTGGGCTGCCAAACACGAATTTCGCGTGCCGGATGTGGTGCAGCAGAGACGCCGGTTTGAACCTTGCGTCCTGCCTCAGTTGGACGATCAGTTGTTCCAACTTGCAGTTGACGCGCACGCCTCCTCTGTCGGCGTTCAGCGTTCCGGTTACATCGTGGGGGTTGAGAGAAACCAACGACGACCTGGTGCTGAGGAAGAGGATGGATTGGCTGGACACCAAAGAACTTGACCACGCGGGTCTCTTGAGAGACATTGGCGCGGGTGTCACGCATGGCGTGATTGGCCACAACATCCCTCACAGCAGCTGCCTCTGAGAGAGGCTCAGAGCTGATTTCAGGGCAGCCCGTAGAGACCCTGCGGTAGGCGCGGGCCTTTGGGCTCTTGGAGCCGGAAGAGAGGAACTCTTCATACTTTGCCTGGTCGAATTTTACAACGAGCGATTCGACCGTTTTCCCTTATAGAGGACGTCACCTTGTGCCACAACTTGTTCGTCAGTAACGAAAGTAGTCCCCAACGGAGTCACCATCTCTTGTTTGGTACGGAGAAGAAAAATTCGGTGTAAAATTTCCTTGAATAAATTGAAAGATTACAACAAACCAATGCTCCGACTATAAGGGAGGGAAGATGTTGAGTCTTATATCTCCCCTTTGTTTAGTGCTGGGTTCTTCAAGTGGTGATGGAAAGTGAATCTTGTTTTCCGTTGACCGGGTGAACGTCAGGAACTTTTTGGGATCTTCTCTTCGGATGGTGGACAGAGTAACACAGCTCCATCAATCAGAAATCTCAAAGAGATTGCAGGCAAAGATTAACTTGTACGCAGCAAGTTACTTGAAGAGTTGGACTCTCTCTCCTTCTCTGTGGAAGCTCTCAGTCAAGCTCTTCTCTCCGAATTCTCTGATCTCAAAAAATCCGACTCCTTCTCCATAGCAACGAGACTATTTATAGAGGTTTCAGGGCAAACGTGCCCCCTAAAAACACTCCACAATGGGGGTTAACTTCCTTATTATGTGGGTGGTGATTGACCCCATAACGAGGGAAGTTATAACTGAGACGCGGGTTTCGACCCTCGCGCCTTGGCGCTGCAGTGCTGGCTGAGACACGGGTTTCGACCCTCGAGCCTTGGTGCTGCAGCGCTGCTGAGACGCGGGTTTCGACCCTCGCGCCTTGGTGCTGCAGCGCTGGCGAGACGCGGGTTTCGACCCTCGCGCCTTGGTGCTGCAGTGCTGGCTGAGATTAGCCCTGCGTCTGGAGCTTGGGACTCTACTTTTTGGTGCCTTGTCTTTTAGTGATCTTTAGACAGCCTACACTGAGACCAGGGCTAGCCTGCAAAGGCGAATCGGAAGACAGTAGACAATACAGTCGGTAACCAGCACTACCACGTCCCCTGCAGTGGGACCAATATGGATCCATGACATCCACCCGATAAGACCTACTCAACCGTTAAGTCTCCCCCATCCTCATATTGCACAATTAATTATACAATAAATCAGGAACAATAACAGTGCATAGTACATATAATACGATAATAGGACATGCGCTTTGTTTATATCATGAAATAAGATAACGGGAAACGAGAATTAAGAGATCTGGGATTCTAGAGGTGGCCCTCGTGGCTTAGATCCACGTGGCACTTAGTTTCTCACATCGCATATCAATAACACTCATGTCTATCATATCGAATCAGTAACAACAGGAATAATGATCCATGTAATAGGAATACGGGAATATCCATATAACATGAACTGTGAATCATGCAACAGGAATACAAAACAATTAATGCATGCATACAAGTGAATCTATATAAAAGTGTTATAAGAACATGAAATAACTGTGTACAGAGTCTGCCAGTATTCAGTGGAATAGCTTGTCCGTGTATCAGCGGTACATGAAATGACAGTGTCCAATGTGATAGTATATCCATGCCACAGTGCTATAAGTACATGAACAATAGTGTTTAGTGTAACAAAATATCCGTGTAACAAGTGTACGTGAACATGCAAATAAATGTAATCCATGTAAAGTGATATCAAAATATATGAATAATAGTGTCCAGTGTGAGTCGGGTAAATATCCATATTACAATATTATTAACATGATCAATATCACAAAATTATTATATATAATTATCTATCTTAATTATCACTTTATTTATTAATTTACTTATTAAAATTATTACTTTATTAATCAGGAGTTTCTTTAATCCACTAACTAATATTTACTCGATATTTAAATAATTCGTCTATATTTTATAATAAATTTAGAAACAAAATAAATTACTATTTATCGATTATGTTTAAAGAATAATTGTGCATATGCTAATTACAGTGATTTCTTGATATTTATAATTTATTAAATAATATATACAATGATTTATTGATAATCATGATTTATTAAATAAAGTAATCAATTAATTTCATTTAACATGATAAAATTTAATTTGTAAAAGAAAAATACAAAGTAATCACGTGAATGTAGCTCTCTTTTCTACGATCCAATGACTCAAGCATCGTCCAATTCGGAGTCAAGATGCTTTAGATATAGCCCGAACACTGAAATCAATAAAATAGATTAAATATGTAATAAATATGTCAAAAATGCAAATGTTTTAAATTACCAGGGGTTTTTCTGCAATTTTACCTTTCGCTATATTGGATGCGGGTTTAGGCTGCTGATGGGTCGGGTTTGGATCCAAAAACCCAAACTCAATTAACTTAAGTAAAATTGGATGGTGGGTTATTGGGTTAATGGGTTCGGGTTTGGATTTGGATTCAGATCCAATAGAGAGAGGGAACGAGAGAGAGGGGTGCAGGGAGATGTGGGATGGTGGCCCTGGTCTGCGCGGCCGCGTGATAGCGACGGCCGGCCAGAACGCACCGTCCAGAGGCCGAGAGGGAGAGATAGCAAGAGAGATGGGAGTGAGGAAGAGAGAGAGAATAAGAAGGAAGGAAGAAAAGGAAGAAGAAGAAGAAGATGGTGGTGGTCGTGGTCTGGGGTTGCCGCGGTAGGTCTGGACGCCACTTGCCGGAGACACAACGACGGTGGTGGGCTGGGCAGTCATCCAGAGGAGGAGGAGGAGAGGGAAGTAAGAGAGAAAGAGAAAGAAAGTAAAAGGGAAAGAGAAACAGAAAGAGAGAATGAGTAAGGAAGAGAGAAGAGAAGCGGAAAAGATAGGAGGGGAGAGAGGTGGGCGCAGGCTACAAGGCGCCTGGCCTGCAGTTGGACGGCCCGTAGGCTATCGGCGACGATCAGGGCCGGGGAAGGAAGAGGATAAGGGTGAGAGAGAAAGGGAATAAGAGAGAGTTTAGAGAGTGAGAGTGAGTGTTAGAGAGTGAGAGAGTGAGGAGGAGAGAGATTTAAAAATGGAAAGAGAAATGGTAGTGAGAGAAGATGGTGGAGTGGGCGACTGTCCAGGGTAGAAGGAAAGAAAAAAAGATTAGGGGAGAAGCAATTTAAAAGAATGAACTTAATATAATTTAATTAATATTTTAATTATGTCAAGATTTGACTAGCTCCGAACGGTTCTCAAAATTTTTATAAAAGAGCAAATATTATTCGGGAGAACAATGTGAAATCGGATTCAAAATTTCAGTCTAATTTTCAAGTTAAAAATCTTGGAATGTATGAGCAATACCCATCGACACCGGTTCGGCCGTATTTTCGATAATTCAGAAAAGTCCCCAAAAATATGCTAAAGTAGAAAATATGATTTTGAAAAATAATTTGAAAACATATTCTTGAAATTCAACTATGTTTGTAAATTAAATATCATAGAGTCAATTATCGACATTGGTCGATACCAAATTCGGAGATTTTCCAAATAATCTAGAAAAATACCAAAATATTCTGAAAAATCTAAAATATTGTAAATTGATATTTGGAACTGAAATTGGTTCAGTCTGATTAGCAGAAAGGTCAAATTAAATTTGTACACCGTATCAAGTACTGATACGGTGACACGTATATCTTAAACCGGGGCTTACAATGGAGATGGCCAATCTTCACTCTGATAGGATACTTTCAAATAATTGGTCAGCATCAAACCATCCCACTTATTATACTGCTGTGGAGACGTTATCTTTCTGGAGCCTTATGTGCCCAGTAGATTTGCCTGACAATTTGGTTACGACCAATTATACATTGGCAATCCGAACCCTCGGCTAGGGCACATGGAAAGTCTCATTTATGGTACTCGCGCGTGGAGATATTTCATTGCTGGATGCACGGGAGTCCTTTTTTGCATGCCACAGTGGACCCCTAATCTTTTAATGACTTTGGAGTTCTGCCAATGGTATATAACCTCCAACTCTTTCCCTGCCGAGTTCAAGATCAATGCTTTTAGGATTTTGTGGATTTCGGCCTGGCTGAAAAGCAAAGTGGCTGAACGTGATCAGAGAAAATGGGTCTGGGTACCAGGCATTCCTAAAATTTTTGACTGAGGTTGGCAACGAGACTACAGATGCTAAGAGCCCTCACTTTGAGGAAGTTGTAGGCGCGATAGACCTACCAAGAAAGTTGCCAGTGGGGTGGACAAGGCCCCTGCGGATGAAGAGAAGGAAGAAGAAGAAGATCCTGATACACACATTTTCACGCCCTGCTTCTCAAAATATACAAAAGTAAGGACACGACAAGAGTCGATGACGCATATACACGAGGAAAATACGCCACATATACAGGGTTAGCCTCAGTACAGGAGAATACGTACAATATACATAATTATTCCAGTATAAATAAGTACAAGAATTCCTGCATAAGGGGTTAGTGACCATGATAGACATGAAAATAGAAAAATATGAAAGTACTGACAAAATAATAAAAAAATCTATGAATATTAAAGGTGATAGGTCTCCTAACAATATCCCAAAAAACACCAAGTATTATGATACCTCAGATCTCCAAATTGGGCATGCAAACGCAGGTCGCCAGAAAGCGACCTAGTAAGTGGTAAAATAAAAAAAGCAATAATATATACTGTAATACTAGTACAATCATAATAATATATAATACATGTTTAACTACCAGTGATACAATATAATAATACTAACAAGCGGTATACATACACACACACACATACACAAGGGTTATTTCAATGCTATAATATTGCAATACCTATCATGTAACAACAGGGTTACCTGTACAATATTATATAAAACATGGATCAAACATTAATGATATTTAATCGGAAAGAGTTATGGATATTTATCAATTAACATTACTTTGTTTAATAACAATTAATAGATTTGTAATATGTAATATGAGATAAGATACATAATTTAATAATGAAATCAGTGTGTATTATTATCATGTCTCAAGCCTTAATTTGTTATATTCACTATATACACGAACAATTTTGATAACATGACAATATTTTGATGATAAAAATGAACATCTACACATGAAATAAATGAAACCAATCACGCTATGGTGTTTGTGATTATATAAAAAAAATGTTTCTATATAGAATACATAGAATTGAGAATACATGGAATACAGAGTATACATGTACATGAAAAGTGTGTCTGTATAGAATACAGGAAGTGCATAGTATACATGTGACATGGTGGTGGATAAGATAGCAGGAAGTGTAACATGTAAAAATGAACATAATATGCATGTATCGAGTATGTCATGTGATTTATACAATAATAACGATCGGTATCACTTGGTATTTTAATCAATCTCTTCCAGTATCCCATACCACTGGCAGTTCATACTGGAGCCCGTATCCAACCGAACCTATCCGAACAAGGCATGCATGTACCATTATTCGAACGAAAGAGTGATCAAATAACAAGTGTTCCTGATATCACTATCGTTTATACTACTTTATTATATTAACTGAAAACTCAATGGTCAAGGAGCTCTAATCAAGTAGGTGTATCCCGTGCATACCCAGGATCACGACCTTAAATAGTTTCCTAGCTGCTGAGACCAGGGCCGGCCCGCTAAAGCGAAATAAGTAACGAAAAAAGCTTAATGAGATATAACAATCAATAGCCAGCTCTACCACGTCCCCTGCAGTGGGACTATAATAGATCTAGATACCCACTCAATAAGACTTAGTCAATTGTCCAGCTTTTCTCAACCCCATTTATATTTATTATATTTAAACTACACAATGGATCAGGAACAAGAAAATGCATGGTACATGTAACACGATAACAGGACATGAGCTCTAATCGGGCCAAACTTACGCACAAAAAAATACAGAAGCTTAGAACGATGCTAGGTTCTCAGTGCTACTGTATAGCTTAGGGCTAACTGGTCGTGATCCACGGGAGGAACAGCGATAAAAGCGCTATGTAAGTCTTCTTCCTAAGTTACTACACGATTAAAGATCTTCTTCATTTTAAAAGAAAAGAAAAGAAAAGAAAAGAAAAGAAAAGATTAAGCTAAATTAGAAGAAAAGTGAAAGGTAGAAGAAGAAGATGGTGTTGGTGTTTTGATTACTAAGTTAAAAAGAAAGAAAATAAATAAGAGAAGAAAAAACATACCTTGGAGTAATTAAAGGAAAGCAAGCGATCAATTAAGTTGAGTAACGATGAAGAGAAGTGGGATAGTTCCATTAGTTGTCACTCTCAATATAACTATCTTTAAAGAAAATTATATCTATTGTCACTCTAAATATAATTCTTCCTCTATTTTTTGTCATGAAACTCTCCCTAATCCAAGTTATAAAAAAGGCATGATTAAAAAGAAGGCATAAAGAAGCAGATGAAAGTAAATAAAATAATTAAAGTAAGTAAAAATAAAAAGAGGTAAATTGAAAAGAATAGAAGAACCTTTATTGAGCTGTCACTATCAATTACAAATACTTTGTCTTCTCTTTACAATTCTTTCTCTCAAATTGAAAACTACAATGAACATTTGAAAAAAAAAACTAAAGAGAACCCTAACCCTAACCAGTTCGTGCAGTGAAGAGCAGAAGGCTATTCGGTTCCAAAATACGTCATTTCATGTGAATGTTTGTTCCTATGTTATTTTCTTATTTATCGTTGCCAGTAGCATATACATGTTGCTTGTATCATTTCATATGACCACCTGATATATTATACCAGTATGTTTACCTGTATCACTTCATGAGATATCAGTGTGTGTTCACCTTATTTATTTAGTTGATTTGAGCGATTATCAGCGTCATTTCATCTATTGGTAGTTTGTCGCTGTTGGCTTAGGCCTACTATTGGAATACCTTAGACTATAACTTGATTCGATCTATTGGCTAGCTGGCCGAGTTCATATTTGAGCATCAGACGTATATGGATCTTGTATTTTGATATTAAGATATTAGACTTGTACCGCTTCATGTGTAGATGACTACTATTTTTGGATTCGGATCTACTTATGATAGTCCGTCTATGTCATTGATCTTGAGATGTTTGGCTCGTGACTGTGATTAGAAATATATATTTTATGTAAAGTAATTATCAGATTTGATATTTAATTGGTGATTATTCAGATAAAATTTATTTGGATATAGAGGATGGCTTGTTATGATCTTACTTTATTAAAGGATTTGAATTCTTGATTCTTGAATCGGTATATGGACTTATTTAGAGTTGAAGTTAATTTGAAATTTATATTCTTTATATCGGATATTAATTAGCAATTAGATGATATTGATAATGATTGGAGTATGATCAGATGCATGAATATCCTACTTTTGATATTGATGTGTACGATAAGACTGATCTTGAACTGTTAGAGTAGTTATTTTTAGATTCATCTACTTGTTAGGTTGTGACAGTATTGATGGTTCACTTTTGATGCCGAGTATCAGATGTAGACTACTTTAGATCACATGTTATTGAGGGTGTTCTACTCCTTATTTATAATTTGATATCTATTGATTTAAGTTGATCTCGAGGATAACTAGTGGACTACCTTTTCGTGATTTGTTCTTAATTTATCCAGTTGTAGAGATAGAGTTATTATGGGATTGATTCCATTAGTATCAGTGATCTTATACTTCAGAGTTTGATCGCAGTTATTGTTTGATCACAGTTATTAGTGATTTAGAGGTTCAGAACATATTGGTAGCAATGAGAGAATTGATTATTGATTTATTGGACTTGTGGGTTACTGTACCAGATTACTTTGATATGGATTGATATTTGATGTTCACGATGATTATATTGAGATTATGGGTAGATGGATTAGTTACTGATATCACTTTAGTACCGATGGATGACATTTGACTGATTCTAGATAGGACTGTATTTTAGGGGATCAATATTTAGACCCATAATTGTAATTATTCATATTACTAAAAGTTATTGAGAAAGAATTGTTTAACCGTAACACCCTATACAGCCCTATTGTTTATTGTATACACGGTTACTGATACTGTATACTGTTCTGATTACTGTTCATTATGTATATAATTACTGTTGACTGATATACTGTACTGTTACTGTCACTGTATCATCCCAGTATTCTAATAACATAAATTTTGATTGTTTAACTAAATTAAATAATAAAGCAAGTAGATAACTTACACTGAGATTTGAAAAATTGATGGAGGAGATAACATCTGTATTTTGGGTGGACCTAAGATACAAGTTGCGCAGTCGACAAAGGGTTCCACTGCAAGATTTCTGGGGGATGACTAGCATCCTATATGTACTGTTTACTGTTATACTATTCATATAGTGAGTTTACAGTTGCTGTTACAGAGTACTTAGCAGTACAACCTGATTCAGCATCAAGAAATTGAGGTCGTGATCACGAGTATGTATGGGACCCACCTAAAGAAGGGACAATGTCTCTAACCAATCAGTTTTAATAACTTAAGACCCCAATTGACACGTATAATAGGTGTAGTATGGGATGCGTTTATTACAGGTGGCAATTGGTGTTCATTGACATAATTAATAATAATAAACTATTATTATGTACTGTAATTGATTGTACTCACTTGACTGTACTCGTATATGATATGATGACATCTGGTACATGTATACCATGATAGATACCCGATAGTACACATGATCTGATTTGATCATCTGACTCTAGTACTGACTGCCTGATTATTATTCATTTATATTTAGCATGTTATTATTGTCTTATTTTGGTACATATTTTCATAATCTTATTCTTGATATTGATTATCAGTTCTTTTATTCACAGTTTATCATGTTGTACATATTGTTTATTATGCATGAGCACTTTCTCCCTTTCTTACACGCTCATTAGGTCGCTTCCTGATGACCCTGGTTTTGCACATCCAGATATTAGACGTTTTATCTTATTGATCAGGTGTTCGATGAGACCGGACATGTTGCGAGGAGGTGGAGTTTCTCTCTTCTTGATTATCGATATTTCTGCTCTTTTATTCATGTTATTCCTTGATTTTCGCTATATCGCATCCAGTCACCATTTCATATTCTTATTCATATGCTATTATTGTGTTAGATATTTATATGTCATATTGCAGTGATATTATTTATCGTAGTAGATTTTATAACTGGTTCAGGTTAATTTAGGCTTAGCATGTACACGTGGGGTATTCTCCTGCGTATATACGTCGTCGACTCTCATTGCGACTCCATTTTCACATATTTTAGAAAGCGGGAATGAAAGTTATACCCTCGGATAACCTCTAAAATCTTATTGTGGATTAAAGAAGTGAATATAAAATTTGTAGGGAGTTTATTAGGAAATTAGTGCTAACATGATCATGGATAGTACTTCTTCAAGAACTTGTCATTAATCGACATAATGAGCACAGCACTATTTGGATTTGTAAGGCGATAAGCTTCATTTGAGTAGATTGTCTCTACTATAAGAGGCCCTTCCCGCTTGGAGTGAAATTTACATTTGGTCTTATGTGTCATCACTATGGGTCGCCTGACAGCTAAAATCAAGTCTTCTTTTTGGAAGACTCTCTTTTTGACTTTTTTATTGAAGGCTTTTGAGATTCAAGCTTGATATAGTTCAATGCGTTGTTGAGCTTGTAGTCACTTTTCTCTAGCGCTTCGGGCTCTTGAAGACGTCGCTGATCATTGTCTCCATCTGTTATCTAGGTTGCCAGGGCAACTTGAAGTGATGCTATTTGTATTTCTAGGGTGTAACTGCTTCACACCCATAGACTAGAGAAAAAGACGTATTGCCTGTAGGGGTTCGAATCGTTGTTTACTAGGCCCAAAGACAGTTACTGGGCTTCTCATTCCAGTCTCGATTGCTTTAAGAGATGAACTTTTTGAGAAGCTTGATGGTCGTCTTATTGAATGCTTCTGCTAACCCGTTAGCAACAGGATTTTATGTAGTCGAAGCCACATTTTGTATGCGATATTTGTCACATAACCGGTAGAATGATTGGCTCGCAAATTTGAGACCATTATCATGGATGATTTTCCTGGGGACACCAAATCGATGGATGACATGGCGTTTAATGAAGTTAATAATGTTGGTAGTTTTAACATTAGTAATTGGTATAGCTTTCTCCCATTTTGAGAAATAATCGATTATAGTAAGAATGAACTGATAACCTCTAGCCGATGGAGAACTGATATATCCTATGACATCGATTTACCAAGCTTCAAATGGCCATGAAGCAACTGTGGGATGAAGCAACTCCATATGTTGGTGTATGAAATCTGCATGAATTTGACAAGCCTTACACCATCTTATATATTGCACTGCATCTGTAATCATTATCAGTCAATAATAGCCAAATCTGTGCAGCCGGCCCTTGACCTTCAGACCCTACAGATGGGCACTGTATATGCTATCATGATCTTCTTTAATTATCTCTTGCGCTTTCGTGTTGGATAGACAACGGAGAAGTATACCATCGTATGAATGATAGTAAAGTTTCTTTACCACTGAATCATAGTAAAAATGAGAAGATCTTCGTCGAATAGATGTTGTCTCTTTGGGATCATCGAGTAATATGTCATGCAGGGCTTAGTCGATGATGGAAAATCGTCAATCTCTAAGTTTGAAGTTTGTTGAGCTTGTATGAACTTCGCTAACCTCTAAACTATACTTTCGACAGAAGAGATGACGATTAGTTACCGTGAGACGATAACTGGTGTCGGTCAGTAAGGCCAATGTAGCCGAAAATGCAACTAGAGCTCTGCCTTTATGTTTTAGAGGCGAGACAAATGGTTGATATAGAAGCCATCAAATGTGTTAGCCAACTGGATGGCCACATGGTGATAAGGTATCAAGTCTTCATGACGAATCTCGTATTCTCCCTTGATTTGATTAACTATCAATTTAGAGTCACCATAGACTTCAAGGTATTGTACCCCAATTTGTTGAGCAAGCTGAAGACAAATGAGTAGAGCGTTGTACTCGGCCACATTATTGGAACATGATTCCGTTAATGAGGAAGCACGAGAAAGAAAATGATTGCGTGGTAAGACAAACACTACCCCACTCCTGTAACTATCTTGCTTTTATGACCCGTCTTTGATGTACCATCAAAGAACATTTGCCAAACTTTGTCTTCTAAGGTCATGTTGGCTTCGCTGATCTCGTTTGGGATGTCTTCGTGCAACTTTGAAGTTTCTAAAACTGGATAAGCTGCCAGAAAGTCTCCAAGGGCTTGGCCTTTTATCACGTTCTGTGGCACTAAAGTCATATCATATTGGGATAATAATATGGCCCAATTAGCTAGTCTAGAATTCAAAGAATTTGGCTTCGTCATGAGGATCCGTAAAGGGTTAACTCTAGAAATGACATGTATGGTTTGGCCGACCAAATAATTCGTGTCTTCTGCATAGCAAAGACTAGAGTGAGGCACTCTTTTTCGACTGAGTTGTAGTGGCTTTCGACCCCAATCAAGATTCTGCTTAAGTAGTAGATGGCTTGCTCGAAGCCTTTATCATTCTTTTGCAAGAGCAGAGTACTAAAAGAATAGTCCATAACTCTTACAAAAAGTGAGAATGATTTTTCTGAAATGGGAGCTACCAAGACCGGAGGCTTGATGAAATATTCTTTGATATCTTCAAAAGCTTTTTGGCAAGCCTCATGCCAAACAAAGGAGACATTTTTTTCTCATTAACCTCGTGAAAATTTGACAGCGACCTAAGAGATTTGCGATAAATCTTCAAATATAGACAAGCTTGCTTTGTAGACCTCTATCCTCCTTGAGAGTCTTTGGAGGTTGCATATTTTGGATGACATTGACTTTATCAGGGTCAAGATGAATCCCTTTGGACGTGACGATGAATCCAAGAAATTTGCCGCTTGACACTCGCAAAAATGACTTTATCGAGCTTATTTTTAGCTGATGAGCCCACATGATGTCAAATACCATTCTTAGGTCGTAGAGATGGTTGTCTTTGCTGTGACTTTTGATTGCATTATCGTTGACATAACATTTTATTGTCTTCTGTAGATGATCACGAAAAAATATGCTCATTGCATATTGGTAGGTCGCACTGGCATTTTTCAAGCCAAAAGGTGTCACCGTGTAATAGTATACCCCCAACGGTGTGTGAAATGACATATATTTTTCATCATTTAGATACATTTTGATTTGATTGTATCCTGAAAAACCATCATTAAAGGACATTCTTTCGAAGCTGCATGTGTTGTCAATTATGATGTCAGTAATGGGCAACGAAAATTCGTCCTTAGGACAAGTTGTGTTAAGATCACGAAAGTCAATGTAAACTCTGATCTTCTCATTCTACTTGAGCATGTGTATAATGTTAGCAACCCAGTCTGGGTGTTTTTCCTCATGAATGAAGCCATATTCGATGAGATTATGAATTGCAGTTTCAATTGCCTCCATATTGGGTCGAAATCATCATTGTTGTGTAACCGGTTAAATGTCCGATTTGTTATTGAGATGATGAATGACCACTTGTGGGTCAAGACCAAGTATGTCTTCATAACTCTATGCAAAGACATCTATATATTCTCAAATTAGAGAGAAAAAATTTTGCTTTTCATTTGGTGACAGGCTTTCGCTTATGGAGATAAGCTTTGGATTAGCCTGATCACCTACAACGACCTGGACCACCTTGTCTTCAGTAGGAGGTTCATATTGTTCAAATATTTTTTTTATTGGAGATCGAGTTGTTGAGCCCCACTTATTCTTGGGCATAGAGGGGTCAGACTTTTTTGTTGATTTTTCCAGCTATTTTAGCTTGTTTAATGAGCTTCTTCCACGTATGGGCTTTAACAGCTCCCATAGAACTTTCACTTTATCGAGAAAGCTATGCCTGTATGTTTGGAGCAAAATGGGTAAAGACATACCTGCAGGGCACATGAGAGAAGGGTTGCGAAACATCTCTATGTAGTCCGTTACGAATTCTCCTCCTTTTGAACTGTTGAGATCAAGCTTGTCCATGGTCAAGTTGGTATCATCCTTATAAAATTGGGAGAGAAACCAAGTTTTCAGGTCACCCAAGAATTGATGGAGCTACTTGGAAGGCTCCTGAACCAGTCAAAAGCCACCCCTTGAGGTTGCCGATGAATAATCTGGTCAGATAGCGTAATTATCTATTACTTATCAATTTGGGACTGAAAGTAATAGATATGTTGGTTTGGCGAGCTCTTGTCATCAAATGTATGCAACATTGGCGGCTTGAACTTTGGTAGATACAAAACTGAGTCCCACTCTAGCGGGTAAGGACATGTCATCCCTACCTTCTTCAATTCATCCCTTTGGGCCAGGGATGCTACTTGAGCCCTGATGCCTTTGATTACTTCAGCATTGATTAAAGATAAAGAAGACTCTTTTGTATTTTTATTCTCTGGAGTCTTGTTTTCTTCTTCCCGCTCATTATTGTCAGAATTCTCCTCGCTGTTCTGATCTATCATGAGCTGAGTCAACATGCGTTGGAAGTTTTCCAAGGCTTCTTGCTGAGCCTCCGAAGTTTGCTTCTGAGCCTCCATGTGGCGACAGAGATCTGCTTTATTATCATTATCAATCATGTTAACCGATACAAACCCTGTTCGTGCAGAGCTGATGGTAGTAGAAGAGGCATAGCTGCTACTTTCTTCTTTATCATCAGACCATTGGAAAAAGTGCCTCAATAGCTCCAGTGATATATCCCCTGTCGATGAAGAAGGTTGTTCATAGTTGTGGGATATTGCTACCCTGGAGTGAGTACCTTGAAAGGCACCCTCCTGTTTCACCAGAACTTGACCTAAACTGGGGCTATAGTCAGAGTCTGCAGAACTGAATGAGGGAGTATGAGCCCCCTTCTCCTTCTCTAGGATAGTAGCAGATCTCTTCCTCTACTTATCATGTTGATAGAAGCAGGCGTAAGGTGTGATATCTTTGTCGTTTTCTTCTTTTGAGACTTAGGTCTCTTAGAAGATTGGACCGATAATTAATTGTTGATTTGGAGATATAGTGGGGAATGACCCCAAACAAATATGGAGAGAATGCACTATCAATATTTGACATCCCGCTTGTCTGCATTGGGATGGCGGAAGTGAACTGGTTCCTCAGAGTGGAGTTTCCACTTGTTACTCAAATAGTCTCTTATATCTGTGTTAGCTGGACCCAATGATCCAACATGGAGACTCGGAGAGACTGAAAGTTAGTCCTCTTGGGTTGAAAAATCTTGGGCTTAGCCTTCATGGCTTTTCTTTTGGTTATAGGTGAAGCTAGAATAGCTTCACCACATGACTTAGTTTCGCATGACGAAGCTGGCATAGCACTGAGTGCTTTAGCTCTGCTGCTGGAAGCGAGCTTAGCACCACTTTATGCTTTTGATTTTAGTTAAGCTAAATTAGTTTTGCTGCGCGCTTGTGCAGCGCTAGCGCCAAGTGACGCTTTGGCTTTAGCCTCACTGGATAACCTGGATTTTGTCATTGTACTGTTGAGAGCTACTGATCGTACACATATATTGCATATTTATTAGTACATTTCTACAGTTATCTTATAATAAACTCTGCTAATCACCTTGTTTAATATCTAATTTGTGCAGGTAATCATTAATGAAGGGAGAGAAGATAATACCAAATAAGTACTTATTAAAAACGGATTTATGCGAATCTATTTGGTTAACTGAAGATCAACAGAGATTTCGCCAAATTCAGAGTTCAAACTTAAAAACCATTGAAAATAAAAGCATATCAGAAGAATTAGGACCCTGCGCCACAGGATTTGGCCAACTGGCCAGATCCAGATCATGGATCTGTGGCCAGAGCCGTGGATTCGCGGCTTTGTTGTGGCCGTCGGGGGAGCGTCTGCTCTCCTATCTTCAGACGCTTCCCCTCTTTAGTTTTGCTTATAAATACTGCAAAATTCAGAGGAAGACGGGCATCACTCCAGCAGAGAGTTAGAATTAGGCTTTTTCTTTTTAGTTTTAACTTATGTTTTTCTTTTTTTAATGTAATTTTCAGTTTCTTTGTAAGCTTAGGATAGAGAGAGATTCATGTTAAAGAGAGAGAGAGAGAGAGAGAGAGTTGTATTGAGAGTGACACCATTGTAATTTTCACTCCTTTCTTTTATAGTTTCTCAATTTAATCAAAGGTTGCATTTTTTATATTATTTTTCCTCTTGCATTTACTTTCTTTTAATTTTGATTACAATCTAAGTGAGTCTATTAGCATCAGAATTGTCTTGCTTTTGCGAGTTCCACCGATAGCTCATGACAATGGATTCCTCCATATAGTCTGTATCATTTCATGCTTGCTCCTAGAAGTCTTGATGATGTAATGTGGATGGAGACTGAATCTGATCTTATGGGTTATGCACTGATCACCTCTGAATCAAGGTAAGACTGTCGCCAACGATCCACGGTAAGTAATCAGCTAAAAGAGGTAAGTATTCTTTAGTTTTTCTTTCTTTTAATTTCTTAGTATAGAAACATATTTTAAGCCGACACCTTCGTTCCTCTTTTTTTCTTTTCTTTTTAACTTAGTTTTTCTTTTAACACCAACACCATCTTCTTCTATCTTCTCTTCTTCTAACTTAACTCTTTTCTCTTCTTTTCTTTAAAAACTAAGAAAAAATGTTTTAAGCAATATTAGTAGACTAAGAAAGATTACTAAAATGCTTTCATCACAGTCCCTCCTTGTGTATCCGACTCGCATAGCCACTTGCTATAGCGGTAGTATTGAGAAACCCTAGCACTTTCTATCTTTCAATTCTAAAATCAATCTTTTTGTGCAGGTTCAGCCTCGATCAGCTACCCCGGACATCTCAGCCTCACGGCTAGAGGATGTGACAGCAGCTTCGCCAAAAGCTAAGGGAAGAGAATCATCTCTAACCTCGCGCGAGGTTGAGTTAGCACTAACAGAGGCTGTCGTGGACTCATGCAGAGCCATTTTAGTCTCGTTGGAGACTATAGTATGCCCATATGGGACCTTAGATTCAACAAAAGCTTGTTTAGCCTTGCAGCAGGCTGAAGTAGGCTCGTGCAGAGCCTTACGAGTCTCAATAGAGACTAGCTTCTAAGAAGCAACCAGAGGAGCTCTGGCTAAAGAGATCTTCCTGTGCTTGCGCATATTCAGGGATCTTACACTACCCCTAGAGAGAAGCTGCTCAAACTTCTCATAGTCAAATTGAATGACCAGTGTCTCAGCAGTAGACCTGAGGGTCTGATTGTCGCATTGCAACACTGCATTCTCAGCAGTGGAGAAGGTTTCCCCCAGCGGAGCCACCGTCTTTTTTCCATTTTCAGTTCAAAGGGGAAAATTTACAAAAAATTGAAGAGAATTACAAGTAAAAGAAAATTATAAGAACTTTCCTTTAGAGTTTCTGGGGAAGTATGCCAGTAGGAGTCTGGTCAACGCGTGACCATTTTGTCCCTTTGATGATGCGAGTAATTAGACTTGAGATCTACTACTTGGGACATCCTTCTCACCTGGTTCCGAAAATTTCTCCTTGAGAGTGAAAAACTAGGGTATTAGCACCCTAGATTTATCCTTAGAAAATTAGAGAAATGAATCTCTTAGTTTTTTGGAAGCTTTAGAGAATAATTCTCTTCAGATGATTTTGTTATGGCCCAAGTCTTTAGCCAAAAAAAGCGCCCCTTGCTCAACCTCAAAATGAGGTATTTATAAGCTCTATAGGGGTGTAATCGCCCCTAAAAATAAGCAAAGACTGCAAACAGCCTTGATAGCCTCGAATGTGAGGCTATTACAGGATCTGTGCGAGCCTAGCAAGCTTCATGCAAAGCTGCATAGGCTATGCGCGAGCCTACTATAGCCGTTCTGGCTAAGGGCGTGCCCCTCTTAGTTATCCCCACTTAATTGGTGAGATAATGGGGTGTAACTGCTCACTTTAAGTAGCATTAACCCCACTAAAGTAGTGGCGTTAGTCCACTAATCCTGCTGGTGATTTGAAATGGTCAAAATGACCTCGAGTTAAAACTCCAAAAGTTTCATGCGAAGCTAGTCTACTGTGAGATATTCCATGCGGAACTAGCCAACTGTGGGTCTAAAGCTCCATGCGGAGCAAGGCCTTACTGGGTTAAAGCTCCATGCAGAGCTACCTCAGTATAGGGCTAAAGCTCCGTGCGAATCCAGCCCTTGTTAGGCTAAAGCTCCATGCGGATCTAGCCACTTTGGCTAAGTTAGCCATTTTGTCTGATCTTGGACTCTGTTCGACTATCTGTAATCTGTCTTTTGAAAGTGTCAACATATTAGATATCATACAGACCAATTGGAGAGCCATATGATATCTTATCTTTTGGAAGTGTCAACAGACACATCAAACCTTGTATCTGTCTTCTTAGTAAATATTATGTAAGTTATTTTAGGCCTTTGGCCGGAACAAAATAATGAAGAACGCTAATTGCTTAACCCCTGCAACTTGAAAACACATATTTATTTTCTTTTTTTGTGTTCATTGATGGCATAAACCCAGAAAACTGCATCATACAGCCCAAATGAGAACAAAAGAGGAAAACATTAACAAGCTCTATATGCATTTCCATTATACTTCATCGATTTTGATCAAAATATCATTATGAAGATTGTTACTACTGTCAATAATATTAGGTGGAGATATATATTCCAATACAATATAAATTGTTTTTCAGCTAGAATTTTGGATTCTGTTGTTTGCTTAGATGTATTTCGAATTTCAAATTGTACTTAACTCGTATAAGGGAAAATTCAATGATATTTATCTGATCAGAAGGAGTTAAAGAGTAAAATTTATGCTTGTTGTATTCTTGAACTAGTTACACCTTAAAGTTACATGTCAGAGGATTAAAAAATCAAGGTGGTAGAGTTTTTTTAAAACTCACTGGAAAAAAGCAGAGGACCACGCCAGTCGACCGATGTGCACATCAAAAGAAACAGAAGACAAGGTTGGTAGACCGACCCGTAAGGTGGAAATCTGAATGTAGCACCAACCATCCGGTCGATCGACCAACAGAGAGCAGAGCCTTTTGGAGCACTGAAGCAATTGGCCTAGCAGTCGACCCCCTCATGGGGTCGATCGACTGCCCGGTCGACCGACAGTCGGTTCTGTCAGTTTCCAAATTGGATTCTGATTTCGATTTGATCCGATTTCAGAAATTTTAATTTTTTTTCGTGGATTCTCTGACTATATATTAAGGGGTATTGTACTCTTATTTGTAACCAATATTGGTGATTTGACTAATAAGATCTCGCTCTCTTCTACCTAAAGGAGGTAGACAGTTTGTTGAACCTCGTTAAATCTTATGTTTTCTACTTTTAATCTCTATTCATGCTTTTGGGATTGTTTTTGGCAACTCTAATTGAGGTTTTGAACCTCCAGAAGACCCAACAAATGGTATCAGAGCTTTTGGCTTTGTTGTGATTGGTGGAGTAGATCATTTTTGAAAATTCAATCTCGGTTTTCATTTAGAGGTAAAGTTTTGACCTTTATCTTTTTGGACCTATTTCTCTGTTTAGATTCCACATTTGCATTTGGTTTTTCTAGAGAATATAATCGAAGTCAATCTATTAACGGTGAAGACCGTTAATATTCACCAATTAAAGATCGACGTGATAAAGTTCGATGGCATGAACAACTTCGGTATGTAGATATGCGAGGTGATGGATGTGTTGACCACATCAAATTTGAAAGGTTCTCTTCTGTATGAGAAAAAAATCAGAGGAGATTTAGAAAAAAGATTGAGACAAGATGAAACGAACAGTGTGTGACGTCATTAGATCTTTTCTGGCACAAGATCTGAAGTATCATGTGATGACAAAAATTTTTGCAAGAAAGATTTGAGTGATCCTAAAGAACTAGTACCTGATGAAAAGTATCGAGAACCATTTGCATCTCAAGTTGAGGTTTTACTGCTTCCAGTTGAAAAAAGGGAATTTCTATCGGTGAGCACATGAAAACTATATGAAGCTTCTTGCAGACCTAGCTAATATGAATGAAGTGATCAAGGATGAGAATAAGGCATTGATCTTGTTAAGCTTTCTTCCGGATGATGATTTATTAGACCTTCGTTCTCACCTTAACCAATATTAAGCAATCCCTTAGTTACAATGAGGTGTCGATTGATCATGTGAACCATGAACTAAGACGGAAGGACAAGGAGCCCTCCAATTGCACATCAGCAGAGGCCTTGACTATAAGAGAAAGGAGTTCCGATTGAAAGGGCAAAGGTGATTGTGGGAGATCGAAGTCCATGTCTGATTTGAAGAAAAATCAGTGTGCTTTTTGCAAAGAAGAAGAATGCTGAAAAGTTGCTTGTCCAAAGCTCAAGAGCAAGAAAGAGTGAAGCCAGAAGCAAATATTGCATAGGTGAAGAGTTTACAGATGGATAGTTCAGATTCTGACTCATCAGTTGTTTTGCTTATTATTACTACCCTTACAATTTGCTACTTTGATGTTTCTAAGTGGATATTGGATACATTCGCTACCTACCATATTTGTCCCAAGCGGGATTGGTTCGCTAGCTTTGAGAAGCTAGACAATAATTTGGTGCAGATGGGTGATGACTCTACTGCAGCATGGATGGAGTAGGTATGGTCCTTATCAAGATGATCAATGGGATAGTGAGGGAGCTGAAAGATGTGAGATACTTTCCTCAGATGAAGAAGAACCTTATCTTATTTGGAGCTTTGAATGCACATGGTCTAGAATTTTCTGGTAGAGACAAAGTTCTCAAGATGCTCAAAGCCTCTATAGTTGTTTTGAAGGGTGTTAAGAGCAATAACTTCTATTACTTGAAGGGTAATACTATTACAGGGCAAATGATAATTTTAGTTAGTTCAGATGAGGATTCGACCAGGCGATGACATATGAGGTCATGAGAAAAGTCTTTGCAAACTCTTACGAAACAAGCTTTGTTGAAGGGTGCCAAGACCTACAAATTAGAGTTTTGTGAACACTGCGTCATTAGCAAGAAGACCAAGGTGAAATTTGGCACCACTATTCACCACATAGAGGAAATTCTTGATTACGTTCACATGGATGTTTGGGGACTTACCAAGATGGCATCACTTAAATGTATGCATTACTTTATGTCATTTATTGATGATTTCTCTAGGCGTTGTTGAGTGTACACTATAGACACAAAGGGAAAGTCCTACATTTGTTTGTGGAGTAGAATAAGCATATGGATAAACACATAAAAAGAAGGATCAAGGTACTCCATTCAGATAATGGTGATGAGTGCACTAGTGATCCTTTTCTATACCTATATTGTGATGAGAGCATAAAGAGACACTTCACAGTAAGAAAAACATCACAATAGAATGAGGTGGTCGTAAGGATGAATCGTACCTTTCTGCAAAAGGTTCGATGTATGCTATCGAATTCAGGATTGTCAAAATCTTTTTAGGCTGAGGCGTTGATGTATATGTGCCATTTTATCAATATGTTGCCATCATTTGAGATAGGAGGTAAAACTTCACGAAGATTTGGTCAGAAAAAGCTGCTCAAGATTATGATTTGCTTAGGATATTTGGATGTCTTTCCTACTACCACGTCAAGGACGACATGTTGGATTCAAGAGCAAAAAAATGTATGTTTTTGGGGTTCAAAAGAGGTGTTAAAAGCTACAAAATATGGAACCCGAAAGACAAGAAAACTATTTTGAGGATGATGTCACATTTGACAAGGCTTCAATGATGAAGTTCACCGACTCTCAGCAGGTGAAAAGTAAGAAGACCATAGAGGTACCGCAATAGGTGGAGAGCGATGTCAGTCCACGTACTCTAGGTAGTTCAGTATCGTTCGAGATTCCATCGACAGTGACACAGGACGAGAATCATGCAGCCGATAAGGATACTGAAGACATTGAAAATTAAGGACAAGTTATGGACCATAATGGAGATATTACTCTCGCTGTTTTAAAATACCACAAGCACACGATTGATCGATTATAACACTTAAGGGTCGATCCTCAGGGATAGGTAGTTCTTATATTTTTTACACAATTAGGCGAATTGAGCACAAATGTAAAAGGTTGGATTTTTGGTTTTAAATTATCAGATAAAAAGGATCAAGTATCCAAGATGGAATTCCTAAAACTAAATAACATGCAGAACTTATCAATCTCTCTTCTATGGTCCACTTGAAATTTTTAATCAGGTTTTAGAGACCACAAGTTATACAAATTCATGTCATAACCTATCAAATCTTGATCTAACTAGTTATTGCAAGTCTTAGTGTCAAATTTATGTTAATAGACAATTAATACTCCAATTGACAATCCAAGTATAGACTATAATAGTTTATTAAACAATCAACCTTAGAACTAAATCTAATTTAAGAAAACAATTAAATCTAACTAAAAACATGATAAAATTAAAGCATGTAAAGTTAACCTACAAAGCATGATCTAGGATTGATTGCCTAAGTATAAATCATAATCCTCCACGTCACGAATTTTATAAATTATTTTTTCATTATTCATAGGTTATATGATCTAGCGTGATTAACCTTGAGAGAGATCTTTAACCTTCTGCATCCTATTTAATCTAGGTTCATTCTCCTAGAGAAGATTCTAACTATTCATGATCAGGCTAGTAACAATATAATCTAATAAATTAAACAAAATTAAATTTTTACGTTACTAATTGCAGCAAATCAAATAACTAAATTAATTAATCTAACTAATTGCAACAAATAACTAATGTAATTAAACTAATCAAAATTAATTAAAACACTAAAACGTTAATTACCTGAGGAGGAAATTGTGTGGTCCCTACAGCCCACGCGCACGGAAAACGAGGTTGTCTCCCAGTGATTTTGCCTGCAGAGCGTGATAACGCAACGCCCATAGCCTTTCTCTTACACGCTGGACGAGGCGACAGAGCGGGGTTCGGTTCATGTGTGTGAGCCACACCAACATACAATAATAGGATCAATCACACGTTGACACGTGGATTGGAACTCTTATAATATGTTATAAGAGTTCCACACAAATAAGAGGCCCACACAAATAACATATTATAAGAGTTCCAATCCACTTGTCAACGTGTGATTGGTTCTCTTATTGTATGTGTGTGGCTCACACACATGAACCAAACCCACAGAGCGTATGTTTCCCGCTGTGTGCATAAAAGCATAAAAGACGTTAGCGAAATGTCATTGTTCTGCTTCTCATGCACAGAACGCGATGACAATCCCCTTCTCGCGTATAGAGAATGAGACATGCACGCAGGCAGACCGAGCGTAAAAACCGCGTCTCCTCCACCGAGAACGAGGAATTGATGAGCAGTGACAAAAGAGATTATTTTTCTCAATAATTAAGTGCTTAATAAAAACCAAAAATGTTGAAGATAAAACTGCACCACCTATGATTTTTTTTTATATAAAATAAAATTGTGAAAATTAAAAGATCCCCCTAACCCTAGATAGTATAGTGCTTTTATATGCCAGGTTTTGGCCCTTTTACAAATAAGTCTCAAACAACTATAAAATTACACAGAGCAAGCTTTTCAATTTTGAACTTTGTGAAATTTACATTTAACCCCGTGAACTTTTCAAAATTGTATTTTCATCCCAAGTGGGCTCAACTCCTTCGATTTGAATGTTGATTTCTTGAGTATAGATTTTAAGCGTAATAGAGATTCTGACAATGTCAAGTCTCTAATCTTGCACAAAACTCCTTTAAGCACGCCTAGTGCCTTTGGGTATGCATTTATTGTCCAGTCTTCTCTTAACAGTCTTGTCCGTAAAAATCACAAAAAATATTTAAGTAGCGTTATTTAAGTATAATAGATAAATAAGAGTATAAATATAATATAAAACTATGTTAATCAAATATCCTCACACCTATCTTTTGCTAGTCTTCGAGCAAAATAAATAAAATGAAAAACTAAGTTAAGCTAACCTAACTCACTTTCATAGGCATCACAATTGAACTTAACATATGAAACAAGCCGTTAAACCCCTAGGCTACTTCTAGAGGACGAGTGTTCTCTCGTGACAGTTTGCAGTGAATCTATCCACAATAGGACAAGTGTTGTCTCATGAGAGTTTGTAACGAATCTACCCAAAAAATTTAGGAGAGATAGAGATTAAGAAATAAACAAAAGGAAAAACAAGGATAACCAAAAAAAAAAAAGAAAATATTTTTTATCTACATAAGTCAACGAGCTAGTAAGATTCCAAGTGTTCCAAGAGTTTCATTTTCAAGATCAACCTCAATTTAAGAATCATATTGTTTATAAAATAAAGGTTCAAATCTTAAATTTTACACCACCTATCCTATGTCTTAGTTCATATGTACTCTATGATCGTGATATAGTTCTTAAGCTTGAGAATTATGACTCCAACTTTCATACTTCTTTTATAAAATTTTTCTTTTTTTGCACTCTTTTAGCTATCTTTCGTGTAACCAAGGCTTTCCGAGATCAAACACCTAGCTAATTGATAATTAAAATTGTTGGATTTCTAAAGTGTCATGTCCTATTAGACTTTCTCAGCTACCCATGTAACGAGCTTTAGGCCAATGACTCTCAAGCCAGGAGGCCAAGGTAATTAGTGAAAGTACACCTAGAAGGGGGTGAATAGGTGTACTTTCAAGCTAATGAACTAAATGCGAAAATTAAAAACTTAATTGCAACAACACTTAATGCAACCAACGAGTGTAGCCGAATTCCCGGTGAAGGGCTCTGAACTAACTCCTCTTGATTCCTCTGAATAAGAGTTGAGGTGCTATATGAAGCTCTCGTTGTTAAGCACAAGTGAGGCACACACAAATAAGCCAAGCATATAATATATGAATGAGCAATATGAAATGATGCAAGGCACAAAGTAAAGAGAGAGTTAGAGTCAATGGATCAATCGCTAACACACGTATATATTTCGAGGTTCGAGCACCCAGCTCTACGTCACCGCCTTCACACAGAAGGATTTCCACTAACTTGTCCACACAGGACTCCCACACAGGGAACCTCTACTGAGGATTTGGGGCAATACAATAACCAGGAGTACACAACTCCTCTCTTTACAAACACAACCTCTACACTTAGAAGTTAGGCACAAAGCCATCACAAAACTCAATCAACCTCACAAATGAGGGATGGGCACAAAGCCAACAACCAATCAACCTTTCATTAGAGGGATAGGGCACAAAGCCACCACTCCAAAATCAACCTCTACCTAAGAGGGATAACACAAAGTAAGAGGGTTTACAACTTAGTGATCAAAACACCACAAACTAATTCTTTCTCACAAAACAAAGATCCTATAGATAGGATAGAATAATATGCTTAAGTATGAGAAAAACCAAAGGAATGAAAAATAAATACTCAAAGAAAATCCTTGGGAAAAACTAGAAATAAGGATGAAGAAGTTGAACCAAAAATACTTTTCCCAAAATCACTTTTCTTTGATTTTCCAAACGCTAGAAAAACACCAAATCAAATGTAAACTTTAGAGCCCAAAACTTCTTTTTGATTGCTGCAAAAACACTAGTAAGATCAGAAAATAAGCTCTCTTGTTAAAAACTATTAAGAGAAAACCCATTTTATAGCCATTTGAAAAAACTAGCCGTTGGCAGCAATTATGGTCAGAATTGACCATCCGGTCGATCAGCCAACGGTCAAAATTTGATCGTTACCAATCTCCGGTCGACCGCCCGGTCGATCGTCCTTACCCGAGAGTAAGGATACTACAGTCGGTCGACCGCACAGTCGACCGGCCAAACCAAATGGCCTTGTGCACGTTTGTGTGCACGTCCGGTCGACCTGTCGGTCGACCGCCAGGGCCTGGCAGACAAAATTAGGGATTAGAAAACTAGGGTTTTTATTATCCTATTAAATCCCATAAAATCTCTAAAAATTCACAAAAATAAGTTCTTGCATGATCTTTGAAATACAAACTTGTTTGAGTAAAAATCAAACCATGTTACAAACATTTTGAACTCTTTTTGTGTTATGAAAATTTTGCCGAAAATCAAAATCCGTATTTTTCAAAACTTGGATTTTTGAATTGAAAATTCGTTTTGTCCAAAACTCATCCAAATACAAAAACATGATATTTGAAACAACTTGAAGCATATAGTATATGGATATAATCCAATATACATATAAAGATATATATCAATGTTTTTGACTAAAAATCCGAAAATATGTTTTGTTAAAATATCAAAACACCAAACTCATGAAATAGACTATCAAACTAAGTTTGTTTAAATAGATGAAGCATACATGTATATAGAACAAATCTAATATACATTAAACCATGTAAACTTGTTGATTCTATCTATTCATGAAAACCAAGATCGGTTATACCAAAACCGAAAACCAATAAACATGAAACTTTAAACAATTGTGTGTGTTGTGAAACTTGAGCATATCACACTTCTAATCTTTAACAAATGGATCTAAAACATAATCTAAACTAGACTATGTACCGAAGTCTTCTTGTAGAGCGCCGTCTCCAAATCGACTCGATCCAAACGTGATCCACTGAGCTTGACTCCAACGAGTGCTAGGTATGAACTTTAACGCTCGGGCTCTTGAATCACCATGTGAAAAGCTCCATAACACCTTTGTTGAAGCTAATCACTTACTAATATCTTGGTTAAGTATCTGAAAGTAAACATCACAAGATTATTAGTGAACATAACTACATGAGTTAATCATCATCAAAACTAGAGTGGAAGGCCTCTGGGCCAACAATCTCTCCCTTTTTGATGATGACAAAACTCATGGAGTTATATATGCATGGATTAAAGTTAAGCTTCAAAGAAGCTCCCCCTTAACTCATGCATAGCCATAAACAATAAATATATGCAATGAATACTAAACATGAATATGCATCAACATGCATAAAATAATGAAATGAACATGCTCTTGATATCAAACATGAAATAAACATGCCCTTGATACCAAACTTTTAAAAATAAATTCCTTTTCCTTTATAAAATAAACATGTTCTTAAATAATTGCTTTTGATACCAATAAAAATTTCAATGAAAAAACTTAAGCTCTTGATACCAATCAATAAAACAAAATTCTTGATACCAATTGGAAAGATAATCACTAAAAGTTTTTGATAACAACAATAAAAAATATCAATATAAAAATCAATAATAAACAATAAACATGCATATAAACTCAAATACTTCTCCCCCTTTTTGTCAATCATCAACAAAGGGGTCAAAGAAAATAATATTCTCCCCCTTTTGTCTTAAACAAAAAAAATCAATGAGGGGTGAAATCTAATCAAAACATTATGATACCAATTGTAAGAAAAAAATCAATTAGTGAATCATGATATCTATGAAATATACCAATTGAAAGTACATAATGTGGTACATAAAATAAATGTTTTAATATAAATTTAAATACCAATTGATACCAATTGTAAGTAAATACTAATTGTAAGTAAATAAATCATTTTGAGCAATTCAACCAAAAATTTTGATATGAATAAAACATACCAATTGTTAACATTGTTTTATTGTTTTCTTTATTATAAGTAAACTTATAGGTAATCTTGATACCAATATGTAAAGATTAGTACCAATTGAAAGTACTTTTTTTTATTAAAAGCATATGATACCAAAAATAATCAATATCATTTTTTTAATCATGTTTCAACATAAATTGTGGGAGTAAAATATCAATTAAAAGATGAAATATAAATTTTCTCCTCCTTTATGAAATACCAAATAAAATGATGCATAAGCTTGTATAAGATACCAATTGAAACATAATCAATTGAAATATAATAGTCATTTGAAATCAAGCTTAGCAAAACTAAAATTTGTGCTCAAGGATATAGAGATATAGTAAGCACAAATAAATCATATATATATGTATGAAAAATTGAATACCAATCGAAATTGATACTATTTGAAGTGTAATCATACATATATAGAAACATATATGAGTATACGAAAAGAATTACAATAGTGATACTAATTGAAAAGATCCAATGATACCAATTGAAACACAATAAGATCAAGTGTATAACTCATATTACCTTCCACCCATTTCATGCACATGTTTAAAAGGATTTTAAATAAGAAGCATACAAGGCATGATCGCCCAACCAACCGCCCTTGAATGGGTAGAGTTTTCAAAAATAGGTTTGAAAATATAGTATGTTTGAAAAGCTCTATCACAATGAAGAATACGAACTAGTTTTAAGAAAAATTTGAAAACTAGTACGAAATCCTTCAAGTAAGGAATAAAACATGAAAATCACTAAACCAGTGGCGTACGCAGAATTTTCACTAAGTGGAGGCGAAAACATTTTGAACTAAAATTGAAAATTTATAAAAATCAAACAACATATTCCAAGTTTTGATATTACAAAAAAAATAGAGAGGCTCCCATTCAAGACAACATATCTTACTCTAAATTATAATGCTCCCCTTCGAGGAGCCATATTCTGAAATCGTTGAATGATTGATTCATTGTCAATGTTGTCAAATATGTCTTTTTCAATATATGTCACCAAGCAATTATTCATCAACTCATCACCCATTCTATTACGCAGTGAATTCTTAATAAACTTCATTGCAGAGAGGTTGTGAGAGTTCTCAATCCCTAGAGGAGAGACTGAGAATCTGTCATTAGGAGAAACTAGAGGTTTTTTTTTTTTTTTGTGGAGATCAGGAGAAATGATCCTAGTTGGATTTTTTGCTTAGTTAATCCAACTCCAGTGGGGGCGACCGCATACGCTCGCCCCCACCTGCGTACGCCACTGCACTAAACCAATGTCACTCAAAATCTATATAGCACATATAATACTTATGAAAACAAAATCATGTGAAAACATCAAGAATATGAGTGTACATATTTTGTGAAAGACAAGTCATGAAAATAGGCAATCAAATTCAAATACAAAATTCCATCAAAACTAGAATTCCTTCAAGGTATATGTATGTCATGTACAAACTATCGTATACATACATATCTAAATATAAACGAGTCCACAAAAGTATATGCATGAAGGCAAGTGGCTCAAGGGATGTATATGTATAGCCAATAGTTTGGACAAAATAGACATATACATGAGTTAAACAATAAACATGAAAAATATGCAGAAAATGAGAATACAAGTCAAATACATGAATCATCAAAACTAGGCTATACTAGCACATCTAATAAGTACAAATGAGCGTTTAAGCACAAACATATAATAGTCTATTTGTAGCTTACTAGTTGTACAAGTATATATTCAAGTCTTAATGAAAACTAACATCTAAACATGTAATCAAAATATGAAGCATAAAAATCAAAATAAAAACTTATATGTTCATAATGGCAAATGCCCATGAATTAGATCTAGAATATACACATTAGTTAAACTAAAGTGAGAACACTAAATATGGGTCCATATACACATGGGTGTCTCAAATACAAGTCATGTATGACAATAGTCTAATAAGCATGGCATATGACATGATGAGCATTAAAACAAAACATGCTATAAATCAATGATCTAAAAACATGCAAACATAAATAAGGAGTAAGAGATAGTTACCAAACCATGAGGGCAACTCTCCATGTCTCCAAAACAAGGTGGTCCTCCCACCATACTCCCCTTGAAAGTGATGCATCCAAATTGTCATCTTTAGGCTCAGAACGCATCACCTCAAGGCACCATTACTCTCACGTCATGCGAGAGCCTACACCTACATCAAATACAATAGGGGTGGTCTTTGGTACCCACACTCTTTTGGGTCCATGGGGGTTAGTACCTTTCCTAACCCAAACAAATTTAGTTGCTAAATTTGAATCATGTATACGATCATAACAAAACTTAGCAAGGTGGCCCTTACGTCCACAATGTGTACAAGTGTACACATGAGCATACATAGTGTTGTGTACATGAACGTGTGAAGCATGTGTATACCGTGATTTGTGTGCATGCATAAGAGGAACTTGTTTCTTTCAAAACATAGATTCTAACCATGTATGGTTCATGGCATAATGGCTCAAAGTGGAGCCCAAACAATCCACACTTTTCTTCAAAACATTTATATCATTTTTAATACTTGAAGATAAAGTGGAGCATGCAATGGTAAGCTAGGTGAAGCTACACTAATATGGCAAACATGAGAATCTAAATCATTTTTCAAAGTAACATTTTTCTTTAAACAATCTTTCAATTCTTGTGAAATCAAATTTATTTTATTTTTCAAAGAATTATTCTCTTTTAATACAAAATCAAGTTTTAAAGTTAAATCCTCACTTTTCTTCAAAACATATTCACAATCATTTTTACTTTTCAAAATTTTGTTTTCATTAAGTGCAAGATCAAGTTGGGATTTAAGCGAGTCACTTTCACTTGAAATCTCATCCCTTTCTTGCAAAACAATCTCAAGTTTAGAAGATAAATTTTTATTTTCTTCTTTTAAACCAAGACTTTCCTTTTTCAAAAGTTTATATTTTGAAATCAAATTTTCACAATTTTTAGCAAGTTCATCATTTATGGCTTGTGCCTCTAAACACTCATTGCAATAGGAACTCGTGCTAGCATCTAGTTGAGTTTCCGATTGTACCTCAAGGGAGTCATTCCCTTGGACCATGAAGCAATGTTCGTCAGACTTGTCTCTCCTAGCTCTCCTCTTCTTATCGATAAGCGTTGGTAGCTCGGGAGATGTCAAAATGCTCCATACTGCAAAAGCGGACTCATAGTTAGAAAACACATGTAAATATTCTTTATCAAGAGATGCTCTAAGTGCCTTTAGGGCTAGTGCATTGGCCTTTATATGCCTGCTATCACTAAGATAGGATTCCTTGGTAATGGTAAGGTAAACTCTATAACCTAGAGTTTTTAAATGACAACTCATCAGAACCTTCCATATATCAAGTCTAGAGATATCAAACACGGGAGGGATATCCATGAGTGCAAACAATATGTGTGCAAATCCAAATGCAAATGTAGATTAGCAAAACCAAGATCACACTCCTAGGTGGTTAAACCAAATATCAGGAGCGTAGGCTCTGATACCAATTGAAAGTACACCTAGAGGGGGGTGAATAGGTGTACTTTCAATCTAATGAACTAAATGCGAAAATTAAAAACTTAATTGCAACAACACTTAATGCAACCAACGAGTGTAGCCGAATTCCCGGTGAAGGGTTCTGGACTAACTCCTCTTGATTCCTCTGAATAAGAGTTGAGGTGCTATATGAAGCTCTCGTGGTTAAGCACAAGTGAGGCACACACAAACAAGCCAAGCATATAATATATGAATGAGCAATATGAAATGATGTAAGGCACAAAGTAAAGAGAGAGTTAGAGAGTCAATGGATCAATCGCTAACACACGGATATGTTTCGAGGTTCGAGCACCCAGCTCTACGTCCCCGCCTTCACACAGAAGGTCCACTAACTTGTCCACACAGGACTCCCACACAGGGAACCTCCACTGAGGATTTGGGCAATATAATAACCGGGAGTACACAACTCCTCTCTTTACAAACACAACCTCTACACTTAGAGGTTAGGCACAAAGCCACCACAAAACTCAATCAACCTCACAAATGAGGGATGGGCACAAAGCCAACAACCTCTCACTAAAGGGATAGGGCACAAAGCTACCACTCCAAAATTAACCTCTACCCAAGAAGGATAATACAAAGTAAGAGGGTTTACAACTTAGTGATCAAAAGATCACAAACCAATTCTTTCTCACAAAACAAAGATTCTATAGATAGGATAGAATAATAAGCTCAAGTGTGAGAAAAACCAAAGGAATGAAAAATAAATACTCAAAGAAAATCTTTGGGAAACACTAGAAATAAGGATGAAGAAGTTGAACCAAAAATACTTTTCCCAAAATCACTTTTCTTTGATTTTCCAAACGCTAGAAAAATACCAAATTAAATGTAAACTTTAGAGCCTAAAACTTCTTTTTGATTGCTGCAAAAACACTAGTAAGATCAGAAAATAAGCTCTCCAAAAACTTATTAAAAACTATTAAGAGAAAACCCATTTTATAGCCATTTGAAAAACCTAGCCGTTGGCAACAATTATGGTCAGAATTGACCATCCGGTCGACTGGCCAACAGTCAAACTTTAACCGTTTCCAACCTCCGGTCGACCGCCCGGTCGACCGTCCTTACCCGAGAGTAAGGATACTACAGTCAGTCGACCGCACGGTCGACCGACCAAACTAAATGGCCCTATGCACGTTTGTGTGCATGTCCGATCAACCGTTCCGGTCGACTGGCTCCTGGTCCGGTCGACCGGTCGGTCGACCGCCAGGGCCTGGCAGACAAAATTAGGGATTAGAAAACTAGGGTTTTTATTATCCTATTAAATCCCATAAAATCTCTAAAAATTCACAAAAATAAGTTCTTGCATGATCTTTGAAATACAAACTTGTTTGCGTAAAAATCAAATCAAGGTACAAATATTTTGAACTCTTTTTGTGTTATGAAAATTTTGCCGAAAACCAAAATCCGTCTTTTCCAAAACTTGGATTTTTGAATTGAAAATTCGTTTTGTCCAAAACTCATCCAAATACAAAAACATGATATTTGAAACAACTTGAAGCATATAGTATATGGATATAATCCAATATACATATAAAGATATATATCAATGTTTTTGACTAAAAATCCGAAAATATGTTTTGTTAAAATACCAAAACACTAAACTCATGAAATAGACTATCAAACGAAGTTTGTTTAAATAGATGAAGCATACATGTATATAGAACAAATCTAATATACATTAAACCATGTAAACTTGTTGATTCTATCTATTCATGAAAACCAAGATCGGTTAAACTAAAATCCGAAAACCAATAAACATGAAACTTTAAACAATTGAGTGTGTTGTGAAACTTGAGCATATCACACTATCTAATCTTTAACAAATGGATCTAAAATATAATCTAAACTAGACTATGTACCGAAGTCTTCTTGTAGAGCGCCGTCTCCAAATCGACTCGATCCAAACGTGATCCACCGAGCTTGACTCCAACGAGTGCTAGATATGAACTTTGACGCTCGGGCTCTTGAATCACCATGTGAAAAGCTCTATAACACCTTTGTTGAAGCTAATCACCTACTAATATCTTGGTTAAATATCTGAAACTAAACATCATAAGATTATTAGTAAACATAACTACATGAGTTAATCATCATCAAAACTAGAGTGGAAGGCCACTGGGCCAACAATTAGGTGTAAAAACACTCCTACGGAATTAATTACCCGAGCAACTGAGGCTACAAAACAAGGCTAATTAATTAATATTTTTTGTTTTTGTTGTATTTGTACTTTTTTTAATTTTTTTAAAAAATATTCCAGCTGTAATTAATATCCCAAGCCTTTAAACTAATAGTGTGAGTGTAGTTGGGCACGTAATCACTTAAACAAATTGTAAATGGTTTATCAGTTTTTAAAGTCTCCTCTCTATTTTAAGATTCTAAGACTCTTATATCTCGATTTCACTATTAAAATCTACTCATAAATCATTATTCACTTTTAGACTAGCTAACTATTTGTTGATTTTTTCAGCAAAATTCCTAAAAAGAAAAAGTAAATAAAACAAAACTCAAGACCCCAAACAAAAAATAATTATTTTCAAAATTTCAAGAAAAATAATTCTAAATAGAAAACAAAGAAAATGACTCTAAAAATAAAATAAAAAGATTTTTAAATATAAACATGAATCTTCCCCCATATCTAAATTGTGCCATGTCCTTAAGCATGAAAATAAGTATAGTGATAAAAAGAATATGATAACAGAAAATACACACACAAACACGTGCACACGATCATGATAACCAAGCAATTCTAGCATATACGATGAAACATATGAAATATAGTAGTATGCTAGAATTAGAAAGAACTCACAGTTCAGCTGCAAAAGTAGCCAAAAGACAACCTCTATGTGTGTTTGAAGGCATCTTGTATACTTGGATTACTTATAATAACTTGGTACATAGGTTAGAGAAAAGATACATAAAAGACTCATTAAGTACTAAAGACTACACTGACTCGACTAACTAAAGGAAAAATAAAAAACTCACACGTCTTCCCCTATACCTAGATCAAACTAGGTCTTCCTCCCCCTTGATCGCTTTTCATCATTCAATGGATTCTCTTAAATGGACAAATTAGAGAGTCAATCTTTTTGTCATTTTTTCCCTTAATTCTCTCCACTTTGTTCTTCGTCTTCCTCAATTTTTCTTTTGTTTCTTCCAATCGTTCCAAATAAAAAATTTCTTATCACAGCCAATCAACACCGATGTTCTTGTATCACTCCCAAAATCATCTCCAACATGATTGTCAACTAATATGATACCATCCTTAATTGTTTCCCTAGAACTTTTGGCATTCACATTTTCCTCTATAAGCTTATCATTCAATTCTTCGTTAAATGTGAAGATGCTCAAATCAAGTGATTTTTTTTTTCAAATGGGGCTCAAGGCATGCGCTCAATTTTCTCAACATGATTGGATGAAATCTTATGCTCCTCAACAAACATCTTTTCACAGAATTTATTAAATTCATTCTCAAAATTTTTATCAAAAAACAAAAGTTTATTATCAACATATCATCCTCACAAAAATATCAATGTGCTCCAAAGAAGGTGTATGTGTAACCAAATCATCTTCAAAATAATTCATTCAGACATATAGAGTCATCATCAAAACAGCACATTTCATTTATATGTACAACTTTCTCAACTTGCTTCTCATATTCAAACTCTTAAAATTGATTAAAGTGAAGTGATGGAATGGACTAGAAGGGCATCTTGATAGAGTGAGTAGATATGTCAGTATGATCATTGATTTGCTCTTCGGATCTCACAGTTTGAAATTTTGATCACTTCACGAAAATGGATGTGCTCTTGAATTGAAATGGTTTGAAACAGTTGTTGGCTTTGGAACAGATTGAGCAAGAAGCGCCCCTTTTTCTTTCTCTCACTAATCATAGTAGCGATTTGATAAACTATATAGTCTAAGGCTTGAGAATTGAATTTTTTGAATTGAGCCACATATTGTTGTAAGGAAGCTAGTTAAGAGGCTAGTTGATTTTTCGCTTCTAAACTTTTCTCTGCTATTGTTTGAGCGTCTTCTTGATTATTATATAACTCAAAATGTGGATGTAATGGATCAGTGGAGGATAATTGGATTGAGAATTTGTATATAACTCATCCCATGAGAAATCCGAATAGTTCCAATACTTTGAATTAAAAATTTGATGGATAGGATCCACTGTAAGTCCTTGAAAAATAGAGTTGAATTGATTTTGATATAGTCCTAGAGAATATCCAATCACTGGACACTATTCAGAAAGACGATTATAATGTTGACAATGATGACAATACATTTGATGATATGAAAAAAGTGAGAAGTTTGTATGATGAATATAATCATTAAAGCTCGAATGAGGTTGGTAGATGAAAAGGAGAATATGGCCTATAAAATGGATCCTGAACAAATGAATTTTGATAGGCCATGAGAAATGTTGGAATTCAAAAAGATGAAAAAGAAGTTGATAGAAAGGATATGGATTTTTTTTATAATTTTAATGGTTTTTCAATCTGGTAAAAGTATTTAAAATTAAAGATAGAATATTGTCTCCAGCAACGATGTCAAAACTTGATGAAGATTTTACTCTCGCTGTTTTAAAGGTTGATCGGCTGTAGCACTTGAGGGTTGATCCTCAGGAACAAATGATTCTTATAGTTTTTACATAATTAGACAAATTGACCACATAGATAAAAGGTTAGATTTTTGGTTTTAAATTATTAGATAAAAAGGATCAAGTATTCAAAATGGGATTTCCTAAACTATATAACATGCAAAAGTTATTAATCTCTCTTCTATGCTCCACTTGAAATTCGTAATCAGGTTTAGAGAGGACAAATTATACAAATTCATGCCATAACCTATCAAATCTAGACTTAACTAGTTATTGCAAGTCTTAGTGTTAAATTTCTTTTTCTAGTGGACAAATAATCCTCCAATTGACAATCCATACATTAGTTATTATAGTTTATTATACAATAAACCTTAGAACTAAATTGAATCTAAGAAAGCAATTAAATCTAACTAAAAAGCTTGATAAAATTAAAGCATGTAAAATTAACCTACAAAACATGATCAAGGATTGATTGTCTAATTATAAATTCCTAGCCCACCTCTATCACAAATTTTATGAATTATTATGTTATTATTTATAGGCAATTTAATCTAGCGTGATTATCCCAAAGAGAGATCTTTAATCTTCTACATCCTATTTAATCTTGATTCATTCTTCTAAATACTTGAGAAGATTTTAATTACTCATGATCAGACTAATAACAATATAATCTAATAAACAAAGCATAATTAAATTTCTTCTCTACTAATTGCATCAAATCAAATAACTAAATTAATTAATCTAACTAATTGGAGCAAATAACTAAATTAATTAAACTAATCTATATTATTTAAAACATTAAAATGTTAATTATCTGAGAAGAAAATTGTGTGGTCCCCGCAGCCCATTGTGCACGAAAAATGAGGTTGTCTCTCGCGTTGCAGGTGATCGGGGAGGAACCAGTACTCAAAAATGTGTGTTTTATGAAGTCAATGAAATTATATATGTGCTAATGTTCCCTTGATACTTCCATTATAGCATTGGCTCAACGGGTCGAATCTATAGGGACGGGAGGTGATAGAAGCATTAACAGTTTATGTTCACGTCGGTTGTTAACAAGCCTTCTTTGTTAAAGAATGAGAAAAAGAAAATAAAAGAAAATAAATTCAGAAAGTGATAGGTGGAGAATGCGATGAAAACGGCGAAGACAAAACAAAAGAGAAAAGGTTTTGAACACAAACAGAAGGTGAAACAAAGATGAACTAAGAAGTTGGTAAAAATAATGGGAAAATGATAAAAGGTTTGTAAATCGACTTTTAAAACAAGATAAAAGAAAACTCATGACTACTAACTACTAATTGCTCAACTAACCATGCTAATCTCTTAGTGAAAGTTGCCTTACATAGATTCTTAGTCATCACTAATCCTTGACTTCAAGAGACAATATAAAGCATGACTCATAAGATTGTGCTTCTACATTCAAACAACACATCCATACCATACAACAAGTTACAAGCTACTATTAGATCATCAAAACCGGTTAGAGGTGAGCATGAAATAAAGTTAGCATTTGTAATTAGCAAGTTAGTGGGTTAGATATTAGAAATGTTAGAATGTTAAAATCCATCATCATGAGCCATCAATGGCTCTTGCAAGAGCAAGACCTTGTAGAGACTATTAGATTCATGTGAATTATCAAATAAGTGGTTAGATGGTTAGTGATTAGTAGTTAGATTGCCATGAGCAGAAAAGTTAGCCAAGCATCATGTAAAAGATGGAGAAGATTACAATGGAGAAGAAAGGAGACACCTTTACATAGATTGTCACCATCTATTATATCAATCTCTCTCTTTCTCTCTAAATCTCTCAGCCCTAATAGATGATCTAAAAAGAAATGAAAATACAAAAGAAAAGAAGAACACCTACACTATCCTACACTAAAAGATAGATAGCCTAGTCTAATTCTCAATCTCCTTTTCGTTCCGGGCCTCTGCAGAGGTATTTATAGGCAAAAGAGGGTTTTAGAAGATGAGACGAGTCCACACATCGAAAATCGACCCGTGGGCTCACCACTTTGCCGCGGAGACTCGGCAAAACCAGGGACTTAGGTCCCTGATTTTGGCGAGGAACTTCTCCTGGCTTCGAGGACCTTCCTGGTATATTTGGATTTTGATATTTTCGCCCGGATATTCGTCTGACGTGCGCAAGGGTCAAGGTTCAATGCATCTTCTAGAAGCTCCCTTGCTTGGCCTCCAAGAAATCTGGATTTAATTACCAGAAAATGGGTTTAATTAAGTTCTTATCACTCCTTTACCCTTAGACTCTTGATTTTTCTGCAAGAGAGACCAAAACATGATTTAGACCGACATTTTTATTCATAAATCAGTAGAAAAATGTGATATAATAATGCAGAATTGTAGACTAATCAGCAGGCACGTTGATTGAGGCAGCGTTCCACCTGCGGAACATGACAACGCATCAACCTTTCTCATGCACGATGGACGAGGTGAAAGAGTGCGTGTCTCCCGTGCCTGCCCGCCGCTTGCACAGAAGACGCCAGTGAAATGTCGTTGTCCCACTTCTCGTGCAAGGAACGCGATGACGAGCCCCCTTCTCGCGTGCAGAGAACGAGACATGAACAGAAAATGACACATCATCAAATCCTTTTCTTCTGCACGTAGATCGAGCGCCGAAACCGTGTCTCTCCTCCACTGAGGACAGGAATTGCTGAGCAGTGATAAAAGTAATGATTTTGTCAATGATTAATTGCATAATAAAAACCAAAAACATTTAAGATAAAGTTGCACCGCCAACGAGAAAAAGTATTTTACTATATAAAATAAAATTGTGGAAATTAAGAGATCCTCCGAACCCTAGGCATTACAGTGTTTTTATAGGCCAGGTTTTGGCCTTTTTACAAATAAGTCCCAAACAAATATGAAATTACATTGACCAAGCTTTTCAGTTCTTAACTTTGTGAAATATTCATTTAACCTCCTAAACTTTGTAAAATTTAATTTTTATCCTAGCTGAACTCAAACTCCTTCAATTTGAATGCAGATTTATTGAGTATGGATTTTAAGCGTATTAGAGCAATCCTGGTAACGTCATGTCTCTGATCTTACCATAAAACTCCTTTAAGCACGCCAATGTCTCAGAGTGTGTTTTTGTTGTCTAGTATTCTCCTAACAATTTTGTCTGCAAAAACCAAAAAAATACCCAAGTAGTATTATTTAAGTATAGAAAAATAGATAAATAAGAATATAAAAATGATATAAAACTATGCTAGTTAGGTCAATCCAAGATTCTGTTGCGGCTGGATGAGGTAGAAGAAACCCACAGAAACCTGTATGACTCACTACAAATATGATTATGGCCTATGCACTCTCAGTCATTAAAGATGCTATTTTACGTATAGAGAAGTAAAAAATAGTTCTGAATCTGAAATGTGGAAGCTATATTGAAAGATATGGAACTCTTTTCATAAGAACGATATTTAAGAATTGTTAGAATTGCCCAAGGCGGAAAAGGCCATTGGTTGCAAGTGGGGGTATGCTAAGAAGTAAGGATCTTAATGTAGAGCTACTGTTCGCTACAAGACCAGATTGGTAGCAAAAGGTTACGCACAAAGAGAAGGTATTGACTACAATGATGTCTTCTCACCTGTTATAAAAATACTTTTTCATTCGTATATTATTGGCCTGAAGCTGGATCAACTCAGCTTTCTTCATGGTGATCTTGATGAGGAGACCTTTATGACTCAGCCAGTAGGATTTATAGTTGTAGGTAAAGAAAATCTGATTTACTAGCTAAGCAAGTCGCTATATGGGCTGAAGCAATTACCGAGACAATGGTACAATCGATTTGATAGCTTTATGCATGGCAAGAAGTATACAAGAAGTAAATATCAGGTGGAGAGTATATCTATTTATTGCTATATGTTGATGATATGGTCATTGCTTCTAAGAGTAAATAAGCAATCGAAAGATTGAAAAAATAGTTGTCTTTAAGTTTAAGATAAAAGATCTAGGAGAATAGAGAAGGTACTTGTCATGAAAATTGAGAAAGAGAGGGATAAGTCAAGGGTCATTTGACACAGAAGAGGTATTTGCAAAAGATACTTCAAAAGTTTAATATCAATGGTGATATAAAGCCTGTAATATACCGTTGGCTTCTCACTTCAAGTTTAGAGCTACTATATCTTCTACTACAGTTAAAAACATATGTATTATCCCAGTAATCTAGATGATATAGATACTAAACACTTACACCATGGTGGGAAAATTGATAGGTCAGACCGTGTCTGTATTTTGGTTGACCTGGGATCAGGTTGTGCAACCAAAAGAGGGTTATACTGCGGGGTTCCTGGGGATAACTGTCATCCTATCCTATTTTATTGTCTGTATATTGAGTACCTAGCAGTATGACCTAGTTCGGCATCAGGCACTTGGGCCGAGGTTCTGTGCATCTAAAACACAGATAATATCTCCACCGATCAATTTCAAACAATAACACATTAGTAAAATTTCAAATAAAAACACATTAATAACAAATCATCTCTCTACTAATCATTTTCAAATAACAATACTTAAATAACTGACATACAATGATAACTCCTGACTTAGGAGATTCTTACAGATTGACTTCATTATAACTCAGTTTTATATTGATTGTTATTATACTCTAATATAATTATTATGTACTGATTGCTATTATATATATTATATTACTGTTTCTCTCATTTTACTACTCATAGTTTGCTTTCTGATGACCCTGAGTTTGTGTACTCAAATCTGGGTTCAGAGACTCCGTAGGATTCAGAGTACTTTAGACGTGTTGCCAAGATCCAGAAGCTGCCTTGATTTCATTTCCAACTCGTGAGGATTTTTTATTTTCTTTCCTTGATTTTCTTTTATGTAATAAATCATGACTTTGTGATATTGTTGTACTATTGTAATAAAGCTGGAATTATATATGTTATATTGGGTTTTGTTCCTTGTACCGAGGCTTAGCGTATTTTCAAAAAAAAATATCATTGACTCTTGTCGCGTTCCCGCATTAGTTTATTTTGGTTAGCAGGGCGTGACAATATATGTCTCACGTACCGTATGCCAGTGTAGTGAGTAGCTTGATGTATGTTATGCTGTGTACAATGCCCGATTTGTCACAAGTTGTCAGCATGGTTAGTAGGTATATGCACGATCTTGATATGGGTCATTGGGAGGATGTGAAGTGAATTTTACAATACATCAAAGGTATTATAAATGTTGAATTGGTATTTAAGAAGGATACCAATGGTAAGTAAGAGTGTACAGGGTATGTTGACTCCTATTATGCAAGAAAGTTTGACAAGCGCCGGTCTACAACAAGATATGTCTTCACATTGTCTCAAGCACTGGTGAGTTGGCGCACGACTTTACAGTCTACTGTCTCTTTGTCGACAACAAAAGTTGAGTATATGGCCATGACCGAGACTATAAAGGAAGGCATTTGGCTTCAAGGGTTTCTTGATGATTTGGAGATTGAACAGGATCAATTAAAGATCAATTGTGATAGCATGAATGATATCTATTTGGCAAAGAATCATATCTATCATACACGAACAAAGCACATCGAAGTCATGTTTCACTTTTCTAGAGAGATTCTCGAAGAAGGTGATATAGTACTTGAGAAAATTCACACGAAGAAGAATGCGACGACATGCTTACCAAGGTGATTTTGGGAGCTGCGTTCAACAATTATAAGAACAAACTTCACATCCTTCCATTTGCTTGAGTTCAGTGGAGCTCGTTTGGATGAACTACGTGTGGCTTGATCTTTTGGGCGGGGGGGGGGGGGGGGTACGTAGGCAGGCGTAATGATGCAACCAGTTTATTGAGTTGACATGGTAATTCGTTCGGCTAAGCATTGAGAAATCTTCACCGAGGTAGAAAATTGTGGGAGATGATAAAAAAATTAAGGTGGTAGAGTTTATTTAAAACTCATTGGCAACAATAGAAGACCAAGTCGGTCGACCGCCCGATCGATCAACATGCACAACAGCAAAAATAGAAGCAGGCTCGGTCGATCGCTCGGTCAACTGACGTGCACAGAAGCAGAAGAAGGAACAGGTTGGTGGCGACTGACCTGTAAGTTGGAAATCTAAATGCAGAGTCAATCGATCGCACGGTCGACTAACCAACAAAGAGCAGAGCCTTTTGGAGCGCTGAAGCAATTGGCCTAGCAGTCGACCATCTGGTCGACCGCTACATAGGGTCGGCGGTCGTCTGACTGTCGGTTCTTCCAGTTTTCTAAATTGGATTCTGACTTTGATTTTGATTCAATTTCAGAAATCTTGGTTTTTTCCCCCTTCGTGCATCCTCTGATTATATATTGAGGGGTATTGTACTCTTATTTGTAACATGTATTGGTGATTTGATTAATAAGATCTCTCTCCTTTCTGTCCCAAGGACATAGGCAATTTACCGAATCTCGTTAAATCTCATGTTTTCTACTTTTGTTCTCTTTTCATGCTTTTGGAATTGCTCTGATTGTGGTTCTGATCCTCCAGAGGACGCAACAACAAGTTGGTAAGGTTTAATGCAAGTTTTAGACTAAATAATCGTCTGCTTTAAGAAGAAAGGAAAAAAAAAACACTCTGGAAATAACATTTAAATAAATAGAAATATAAAGAAATCACTCACAGAAACGAGTTGGAAAACATAAGATTGTGAGTCTATAATATGTGCCGTAGGATTTACAAGTGGTTTGTGCCACAAAGCCAAACCTTAACAGCAAAAGACAAGAATTAAGAGGGACCAACCAATTACTTGGCACTGAAGGGGGTGATCCTGATGACAAGTCCAGGGTAAACATCATCAGGATCCTGGATGTGAGGGTTCTCTTCCACAATGAAGGGATCGCCGCACTTGTCACTGATTGTGTGAAGGGTCTCTCCCTCCCCTACAACATAAATCTCATCACAAGGCCGATCATTGTTCATTCTATGCCTCCATGCTGCAGCTGCAGGCTTGCCCTGGCTCGACTCGCAGTAGTAGTAGCTCAGCAGGAGCACGAAAGCGAAGAAAAAAGCACAATACCAAGAGAACAACTCTGCCGACTCAAGTGCCGCTTTTGATGAAAATCTAGCCATATGTGATGATTCAAAGAGAACCTGAGATGGCGAGGCTGCTTGTCGTTAAAGGGCTTTTGATAGAGAGGGTGGGGGGTTGAAGGATTTGAGGTGGTTGGAAGATAAAAAAAAAAGAAGGGATGTTTGATTTTGATGAGGTGGTAGTTCTTAATCTTGGTAGTTGGGAGTCGGTGCGGGGGCAAGTTTGGGCGGGGAGTCTAAATGGCAACCTCAGGGTGGTAGGTTTGTACTTGGTAGTCAAGGGAGTTGGGCAAGAGCCCCCACATCTCTTTTCCATTATTTTCTTATAATAATGAATGATGACATGTACTTGATAATTACTCATAGGGCAATTTTTCAAAAAAAAACTTTTTTAAATAAATAATTTAAAGAATCAACCAATCTCAAAAGTTCTTTCAAAAAACAAATTGCACGTCGGCGACGAGGCGGTTCACCCCTCCAGTGCGGCACTCACGCTGTCGGGGACATTTTTTTTCCGTCGAGAATTGGCAACTCCAGACAAAATTAATTTTTTGTGCCTGTATAGTTCTTTGTCCAGGGTTGCCAACCCCGGACAAAAAAATTTTAATTTTTTTTATTTTGGTTTTGTCCGGAGTTGTCAACCCCGAACAAGAACCCTTGGAAAAAATTTCCCCAACTAACAAACATGATACAACCTGTATAAATCATATCCTCACAAATATCACAACTTGTATAAATCTCACAATATCTTAAAAAATTAAACACATATCACAAATACACAACAATATGATAGTATCACCACTCATATTACAAATATCACAATAACATATCATATCAGAATAACACAATTAATTTCATAATAGAATAACACAATTCGTTGCAAAATTCATATCATATCAAAATTTCATAAATCATATCCAAATATCTCAAAATTACTTAAAATTTGCAAATACAAGTATAAAAATCTATCATCACAAACACGATAATGCACGTGATACTCGACCTCGTCCTTGCCACCTGCAGGAGCAGCCTGGGATGGTCCGACCTCCTCTTCCTCAAATCCTCGACACCGTTGATATAGTTGAGACGGCCCAGGCTCGTCATCTCTAAGGTCCACATCATCTCGACGTCATGTGCGTCGTCCATCAATGAGCTGAGAATGTCCCGGCTTGTCATGTACCGATTCAAACTTTGCAGCAAGTGGATGTCACGATCGTCAGGTATAAACGATTGACTGCCTTGGCACACCTGTGGGCGTTCAAATCAGCCCCGCCCTACCAGGTCCTTGATGAAGGTGGACATCCTATGAAGTATTGATCTCCTCTGAGTCTCCTTCTCATCAAAGCCTCATCCACCATATCCCCCACATGCATCAACCCATCCAAGTGTATTATTAAATTTTATTAAATTATATCAACAGATAACAAATTCAACATTTTATAAGATTTTGTTGAGATATTACTAACTCTCGCTTATGTACAGAAGTAGGCTGGTAAGCGACCGGCACATCGACACGCTGAATAATCTACCAGTGAGTAATCTCCCAATACCAATTCATGTACTCCGAGGGTAGTGTGGGGATATCTTTGGATTTGAAGCTGATTAGCTCGATCATCTCATAGGCTAATGTAAGCACTGAGCTCCTGTCTCCAATCACAGCGGCGCTTGCTTACGGGGCTGTTTTTTTGGATGTAAAAGCCGTAAAAGGCCTTAATTCATAAATGACTTACTACACAATTACAACTACGTCGTTTGTTTGGACCGTAATTCGTAAAAGACTTACGCAACTCAACTACCACTCCCTTGTAACCCAATTACCACTCACTTACAGCCCACTTAAAGTTAATTTTGTGGTCATGCAAATTTGTATTATTTTTATATTAATATTAATTTTTTTAATATTTAGCATTTTTAGTATTTATTTGCAATATTAAAAATTTTAAATTACCAAATATTTTGTGGTCAACTTTTTCACTTACGACTTACACTTACGACAACCAAACACTGTAAATACAATACACTTTTTCACTTACAACTTTATATTACTAACCAAATTCCGTAAAACTCACATGCATGTAACTCATTTACCACTGTAAAGGAATTTACTAATTAAAAATTACGAATTACGGCCAATTACGACAACCAAACAAACCCACGCAGTCTATCCGAGGCAATTGGTTGATGACATCAGGGATATGCCGCGTCAACCTGTACTAATGAAGGACTCGATCTAGAACATGCATCTCCACGATCTCAAAACAGATCAGTGGACCCCTGGCCCGCCATATATGAAGCCTTCTATAGACTGGTGGCAAAGTTTGTAGTATCTCGATAGTGTATGATTGCATATAACTCCCTCTAAGCTCTGCACATCGAGTTCGTTTCTATAGAATTGCAAGTCCTGTTGTGGAGTCTTGTCCCAAGTCCTCTCGACATTTCTCCTGCACCACATTATATGATTAGAACAAAATAATATATTCAAATAGATACATTTACTTAAATTGAGTATACTGAATTTTATCTGCATCCAAGTGATAGCTGACCACCAAGCTGAATGGTCTGTCTGAGAGTGGGCCAACCAACAGATAGTCCCTCTCAAGATCATAACTGATGAAATAACGTGAGCACGCGTTAAATCACTAACATATATGTAATTAATATTATATAAGCATAATTGATGAAATAATTAATATTACCTGCAAGAGTGTACTGTGTCCCCGAAACTGTGAAGTCCGCATCGTAGTAACTTTGAACAACTTCCTGTACAAAAATGCAAGGACAAGACTACCCGAGGACATTGCACCATATGCATTGAAGTCCTCCAAGAGTGGGAACCATCTGAGATATACCCTGTTCTTAGAGTAATCCGGGAACAACGTAGTGCCAATATTATTGAGGATGTAAGTATGTGCATGCTGCTGGGCCTCAACATCTGTCAATGGATTCTCGAGGAACTGCTCATGGAGCCATGTCAGCTTCAATGTTTCACCCCGTCGCCGAGAGCACGACACCCAACAATCTCTCACACTTCACTGCCTAATCCCTATTATCTGACCGTATATGTAATACCCTGATTCCAGTATACGTATCCTTTTCCAATTTTTGACGTTTTGATCATACACATGTCCTTTCATATATGTATTTTCCTCCGTTTGACTCGAAATTTTTGCACATGACTCTACACTGGCACTAGATTCTACCTTAGAAATTTGATATTTTTTATTTTAAAATAATTATTTAATAAAATGTTTTCTCTCTCCTTCTATTTTTCCTTTTCTTTCCTTTCTAAATTCATTTCTTTTCTAATTTTATTCATTTTTATTTTAATTTTCTTAGGGGACATTTACACATAACCTCCTAACAATCACATATTTGCATTTTCATTTCCTTTTCCTTTTCTTTTTATTTTTCTTTTTCTTTTTCTTTTCTTTCTCCATTTTTCTAGAAACTCCCTTGACTTCTCAAGGAAGCCAAGGCTTTGGCTTCTCAAGGAAGCCTCTCTCACTCTTCCTTATCTTCTTCCACACCAGCCCACACCATGGCCGGCCACTTTCACCTCCCTGCACCTTTCTCTCTAGAAAAAGCCATAAAAACCCTCCAAATAAATCTCTAAAACTCCTATAAAAATCTCCTAACACCGTAGCCATGTTCCTACCAACCTAAACTCCTCTATAGGCCTAAACATACCCCTTCTAATTTTCCTTAATTTTTTCTCTCTAAAAAACAACAGTTTTTCACTCCTCTTTCCCACTTCTCTCTAAGTTTTCTCACTCCTCCCTCGCATCCGCCATGGATGCTACTGTAGAGAGATTCCTCTCCTCCTCTACCTTTCATAATTTTTCCCTATTTTCCCTCTATTTAACAGACCCCTAAATGCTATTTTCTCTCCCCCATTTATTTCTCTCTCTAGCTTTCTTTCACCTCACCCCCTCTTCCTTCTAGTCGGCTACCATTGGGAGGAACCTCTCCCTCTCCTCCATTTTACTACATTCACCACATCCCCAAAATCCTATCTTTTCTCTCTCTACACTACTTTCTCTCTCTAACATATATTTTCCTTTATTTTCTCTCTCTAAAATCACTTCCCACACCAGTCTCTTCCCTCCTACAGCCCACAGGCCAGCCAAGGCCTCCCCTCACATCCACACACTTCCACACCCTCCTATGTGCACGTGCACACGCGCACGTGGTATCAGGTATTCTCCCGATATAAGCGAGTACTCTTCTTTTGTTGCATATGCGCACATAGACACATGTACATATATATTGTATACATGCATGCATATTTCATGTTCTGGGACATTTTTAGGAATTTTTTGTAAATTTTAGAAATTATCTAGGCATTTATATGAATTTTTTGCATTTTAGGAATTTTCTGTAAATTTATAGAATTATTCTGTGTATTTAGAAATTATCTGTGTATTTTTATGAATTTCTTGTAATTTTTTGAATTAATATGTATTTTTCAGAATTATTGTATTTTGGGACTAACGGGGGTGCAGGTTGCAGGAGAAGACCCTTAATGAATGGTCCTTCGAGATTATCGTCAGGGAGACCACTCTGTAGGCTATCCAATGGTGTTAACGAAGCTTATATCCTTATGGGTTTAGTGGTAGCCCAACGGAGTGGCCCAGCTACACAGCATTAGAGATTTATAATATGGACTGCTAATTTCTATGATTGTGTGTGGTACTAACATTATTTTCTGCAGGTACCAACTTGGCCTTCTTACCCTATTAGACCTTATGGTCTCTTATTACAGCCCTCAGGGTAAGTTAGACCGTACGGTCTGTTAGCTTTATCTGGTTGGCGTATTTAGCACTCAGCGCTTTATTCACTAGTCTCGTTAAGGCGGAACTCTACCGGATTTCAGACATGCAGTCTAAGCCAAGTCATTCCTGTAGCTCCGCCTAGCGCTTTAGTGATTAAACACTATTTGCTGATTATACCGCAGCACTGCTTTACTCCGCTTGTATGTGTATAGCTGTAATGCTACTTTTATTCTATTTACTGGATACTGATACCTGATCCTGAATACACAATAGATACCCGATAATGAATATATAACATTGGCACTGAATACTATCCTGACATTCAACTACTAACATTAATACTGATACAATGAACATGATACTATAACACTGGACTGATTATAATACCTATTATTACCAGACAGTCTGATTTTCATGAACTCCTGAATTCTAGACAAGGGTATTTTCGTACTCCCGATATACTCTTGATTCTTGATACAAAGTCCTTTAGACTTCTTGATATAATACTCCTGAATACTGAATATTATATTATTGAATCATGCACATGGATATACTGTTACTATTGTTACTGATACAGTATGTGGAGCAAAGTACAAGATCGGGCACATATATTGCATATATATTGTCACATTACCATGTGTATTATCTAATAAATCCTATTAATAAGTCTTATTTTTCTTTATTAAGTGCATGCCCATTGCTAAAGGAAAGGAAGAGAAACGAGCCCAAAAGCCCATCAAAATTCTGACTTAATTCAGAATTAATTCGAAATCAGAAAATCAGGGGAGATCATGGCAAATCAGAGAGGTTGAAAACTAATTAAAATGAATCTTCTCAAATTAAGTGATTGAAACCAAAGATCAAAGACTGTTTCGTCAAATCCTGGAGCCAAAACGGGAAAACTTTTAGCCCAAAGGTCCATCACTCTAGTTTTGATGATGATCAACTCATGTAGTTATAGTACTAATGATCTTGTGTTTAATTAGTGACAGACTCATGATCAAGATCTTAGTAGGTGTGTAGTTTCAACAAAGGATTTAAAGTCAAGTTTTGGAGCTAGCACGGTTTGATCCAAAGAGCTATTGGATCGAGTTTGGACCAAGTCAAGAAGATGAGAAGACTTCAAGTGAAGAGCTTCATGATCAAGACTTGTGTCTAGGTTTGTTTTTATAAGATTTTATTTTTAGATAAAATGTGAAGGATAGAATACTTGGTGGATTGCTCAAATATATCTTATACACACACACTCTTGTTTTAGATGAGTTTTCATAAAAGAATTTTCATTTTAGAAAAGACTTTTCATTTTGAAAAAATACCGGTTTGGTTTTTGGTATTCCAAGTATTATGTTTTAACCAAAACTATGTTTAGAACTTAATGTCAAAAACATAGATATTTCACCATGTTTGTGTAGTGGATCATATCCATACACACTATACTTTAAAAGAGTTTAAATATCTTATTTTTGTATTTGGTGAAGTTTTGGAAAAACCAATTTAGAAAAATACAGTTTTTATTTTGAACCAAAATTTCCAAGTTACAAAATAGTTCAAATTATTTGTAACATGTCTTGATTGTGCTCAAGCATGTTTGTTTATCAAAGTAAAGTATTAAAACTATTTTTCTAGATTTTTCATGATTTTATGGGATTTTATTTAAGCCAAAACGACCAAGTTTTTATTCCCAGAAATCTGTTTCCTGGCTTCAGCCGGTCGACCGACCGGTCGACCGAATCCTGAAGTCGGTCGACCGGGCGGTCGACCGATGTGCACAGACGTGCACGCCAAGTTCTGGCTGGAGGCCGGTCGACCGTCCAGAGAGCTCTGCTCTCTGGAAAGGCCCCGGTCGACCGAGCGGTCGACCGGACAGAGAACAGTGCTCTCTGTATCCAAGCCACGGTCGACCGACCGGTCGACCGCTGCCCCAACGGTCAGAAGAATGACCGTTGGCGGTAGACCGGGCGGTCGACCGTCAGGCCACCTGGCTCCCAACGGCTAGTTTTTCTAGCCCTATAAATTTGGGGGTTTGGGTGTTGTTTTCTCCAAGATTTTTTAGTGGGTTTTGAGCTAGTTTTTCCTACTTCATTAAAAGAGTTTTCTCCACTAAATTGAGAGCTAATACTTCCAATCAAAAGGGGAGTTTATCAAGAGTGTTTTAAAAGTGATTTTCTTGAGTTTTCCACCACCATTTCAATCCTTGTTTTCTCACACAACACTTGAGCCATCCATTACTATATCTACCTATAGGGATTTGTTGTGAGAGGATTTTAGGTGATCAAGAGTTATGATCACCAAAGTTCCTTCATTTTCTTTGAGGAGGCAGACGAGTGCGTTCGCGGTTGTTTCGAGTTCGTGTGTGGACTCGGTGTTTAAGGTGCGACCTCGGCGAGCTAGTGAGCTTGCGGTGTGTACGGGACTAGGGAGTCCTAGAGCTTGTAGGTGTTGCGGCACCAAGTGATCCGGTGGGATCGATTTTAGTGGAAATCCTTCGTAGTGTCGAAGGCGGGGATGTAGAGCAAGTGTGCTCGAACCTCGAAACAAATCCCTTGTGTTTGATATTGCTCTTTCTCTCTCTCCCTTAGTTGTTTATATCTTGCATGCTATTATTGCTCTTATCTTTATATGCTTGATATTCTTATTGTGCTTAATCTTTATTGTTGGCCCAAAGGCACATCACTCTAGTTTTGATGATGATCAACTCATGTAGTTATGTTTACTAATGATCTTGTGTTTATCTTAGTAGGTGCAAAGCTTCAACAAAGGATTTAAAGTCAGTTTTGGAGCTAGCACGGTGTTTGGACCAAGTCAAGAAGGCTTCAAGTGAAGACTTCAAGAAGATGAAGACTTGTGTCTAGGTTTGTTTTTATAAGATTTTGTTTTTAGATAAAATGTAAAGGATAGAGTAGTTAGTGAATTGCTCAAGTACATATACACACACACTCTTGATAGTTTTGTTTTTACAAAAGATTTTCTATTTTAGAAAATACATGTTTGATTTTTGGTATTCTAGTTTATATGTTTTAACCAAAACCATGTTTAGAACTTAATGTCAAAAATATAGATATTTCACCATGTTTGTGTAATGGATCATATCCATACACACTATACTATAAATGAGTTTAAATATCTTGTTTTTGTATTTGGAGAAGTTTTGGAAAAACAAGTTTTGAAAAAATCAAGTTTGGAAAAATTCGTTTTTGAACCAATATTTCCAAGTTACAAAAATAGTCCAAATTATTTGTAACATGCCTTGATTTTGTGCAAGCATGTTTGTTTATCAAAGTATATTGGTAAAACTATTTTTGTAGATTTTTCAGTATTTTATGGGATTTTAATTGAGCCAAAATGACCAAGTTTTTAATCCCTTAACATTATTTCCTGGCTTCAGCCGGTCGACCGGGACGGTCGACCGCAGCTTGAAGTCGGCCGACCAAGCCGGTCGACCGACGTGCACAGACGTGCACGCCAGTTCTGGCAGGTGGCCGGTCGACCGGACAGAGAGCAGTGCTCTCTGTATCTGGCCTCGGTCGACCGACCGATCGACCGATGGCACAACGGTCTGAAATATGACCGTTGGCCGGTCGACCGGGCGGTCGACCGACATGTCTGCCAGACCCCAACGGCTAGTTTTTCTACCCCTATAAATTTGAGGGTTTGGGCATTATTTTTCAACAAGATTTTTAGTGGACTTTGAGCCAGTTTTTCCCACTTCATTAAAAGAGTTTTCTCCACTAAATTGTGAGCTAATACTTCCAATCAAAGGGGAGTTTATTAAGAGTGTGTTAAAAGAGATTTTCTTGAGTTTTCCTCCACCAATCTCATCCTTATTTTTCTCACAAACACTTGAGCAACCCATTGACATATTCATTCTATAGGAGTGTTTTTGTGAGAGTATTTATTGGTGATCAAAGTGTTTAGATCACCAAGTTTTCATCTTGTACTTTGAGGAGGCGGACAAGTGTGTTCGCGGTGGTTTCGAGTTCGTGTGTGAACTCATTGTTTGAGGTGCGGCCTCGGCGGGCTAGTGAGCTCGCGGTGTGTACGGGACTAGGGAGTCCGAGGGTTTGTAGGTGTTGCGGCACCGAGGAGTGATCCATTAGGATCAAGCATAGTGGAAATCCTTCGTGTGTCGAAGGCGGGGATGTAGAGCAAGGGTGCTCGAATCTCGAAACAAATCCCTTGTGTTTGCGATTGCTCACTCACTCTCTCTGTCTCTTGTTTATATCTTGCATGCTATTATTGTCATTACACTTATATGCTTGATATATTGTGTGCTCATATTGTATATGCTTGGGTTTGTTTGCTAACACTTGTATTTAACCAAGAGAGCCAACGCGACACCTCAACCCTTATCTAGGGGAATCTAGATGAGTTAGTCCAGAGCCCTTCACGGGAAATTCGGCTACACTCTTGTGTTATACGTGGTGTTTAGTGAAATAGTTTTGTTTAGGTCATAATAGTTTTTAATTCCGCATTTAGTGACCATTAGATTAGCATCACCTATTCAACCCCCCCTTTAGGTGATTTACAATTGGTATCAGAGCCAAGTGCTCTTGATTTGGGTCTTACAACCTAGAGTTAAAGATCCTCATTTTTAGGCTAATCACAATATTTGTACACACACCATGGACTTCATGTCACCACCCACGTTTGACATTCTTAACATCCAAATTTGGAAGGTTAAGATGTCTTTGTACCTCAAAGCCCTAGGCATCCATGTTTATCTTGCCATCACTAAAAATGATTATTGTTTAAATGGTAAGAATATTAAGGCTAATGTAAAAGCCCTACATGCTTTAAAGAATACCCTAAATGATGATTATTTATCTAGGGTTTCTAATGTTGATTCGGCTTTTGTAGCTTGGAACATCATCACCTCCCTTGGTGAAAGGATCTATATTATGCCGGGAGCGATTCGGACGTTGGAAGTAACACCTTCAACTTGTGCTATATGGTCCAAGGAGATAACCCCCTTGAGATAACTACCGAATCCGAGGTAGATGAAAATGACATGTCATATGATGAGCTTAGCACTTTTTGTCAACTCCTTCTTGAGAAATATGACATGATTAAGAAAGTAAATAAAAATTTGAAAAAGAAATTTGATTGCATGCATAAAGAGAATGATTCTTTTAAAACTAGGATTGCATGTTTAGAAAAAGAAAATAAAAATTTGAAAAATGAAAATGTTTCCTTGTTCTCCAAATTGAATGAGCTTTGTGAAGGAAACACCATTTTGAAAAATAAAATTGTTTTAGTGGAAAAACAAAAGGAAGTTGCTTTTCAAGAAAACACTTCTTTAAAAAGAAAAATTTGTGAAAAAGAAAAAGAAAATTTTTCTAAAAAGACTAAGAAAAATGATTCTATATCTCACCATGCTTTACATGCCACCATTGATGATAGTGAGATTTTATGTTTGAAAAATAAAATTGATAGTTTGAGCTCAACCTTGAGCACATGTGCATTTAACCACTCTAGGTTGGAGTCTATGTTTTCAAAGAAACAAACTCCACACATTCATGCACATCATCATCCACATCATGCTTGGTGCCTTGGTGGTGGATGCACATGGACTAGAAGGACATACATTTGATGCACCGCTATCAAGGAAGTTTGGTGGGACATCCACCATGTTTGGAGTTTTGGAATAGTTCCTTAGTTGGTAACTATTTATAAACTCTTAGTTTTGTTTACATGCTTTTAATTTCATGATATCATATAGCATGTTCATGTTTTAATTGTTTTGTGCTTCATGTGGTAAATACTAGTTTAAATGTAGTTTTTATCAAAACTTGTATTTATACATGTGCAAATAGTGAGAACAAATTGGTTCATATATGTTTGCACTTCATGCTCATTTGTACCCACTATATGCACATATATAGGCTAGTTTTGATGATTCTTTCATTTATACTTGTTTTGCCTATTTTCATGTTTTACTTCATGTATATGTAATTTTTATTCAAATCTAATAAATATACATGTATACCCGTGAGTCTCTTGCCTTCATGCAAATATCTTTAATAAACTTTTTTATGTTTGGGATATGTATGTATATTATTAGGATTGGATAAATCATACATATACCTAGAAGTTTGTTTTAATGAAAAATAAATTTTCATGTTTTGTTTGATTAAATAAAATGAATAATTTCTTTTGATCATTTTGAGCCTTAATGACTATTTTCATGAAAATGCTATACATGATTCTTGTACACTCATACTTCATTTGTTTTGTCATGACTTTGATTCATGAACACTTTTATGAGCTTAATCGATTTTGAGTGTCATCTCTTGTGTATTTGGTATGATTAATGAAAAACATATGTTTTGATTCCATGTTTTGAAGGATCTTTAAGTAGTTTTTCAAAAATTAATTTAACTAGTTATTTATTCTTCAATGTTTATGAGATAGACACATGATCCTATTATTGTTTCAATTGGTATCATTGAATCGTTTCAGTGGTATCAATTTGACTCTATATTTGTATATACTCATTTTTGTTTTCTTATATATGTATGTATCAATTTCATTTGGTATACTCATTTTTCATACATATATATGAGTTATTTGTGCTTGAGTTAAAATTGTTTTACATGTTTAAAGCATAAAGTGTATGATGAAAAATAAAAATATTTGATCATTATGTTTACTATTGGTATCAATATGTTTCAACTTCATATTTGTTAAATTTCAATTGGTATCAATATGATTTACAATGTTGATTATTTTCAATTTGGTATCTTAAAAATTGATTGTTTTACAAAAGCTCTGATACCTTTAAAACTTTTGTTTAAGAAAAATTAAAAAAAAAACATTTTTTGATTTGTATTGCCTATATACAAGGAGAGCTTAACATCTCTTCTACATATAGATTCATGTTGAGTGTATTGTATATTGAGGAACTTGACAACTCTTCTTTATGTGATACACGTGTGTAGGGGGAGCTTCACATCTCCTCTTATGCATTACATATTATACGTTATGTGAATTAGGGCTTGTCATCCCTCTTTCATGTAATGTATATGTGTAGGGAAGTTACTTAACAGTCTTCCTCTTCATGAATGTATATCGCATATAACATTTTATTGACTTATTTGTTTACACCCCTTCTTTGGTTCTTTGTTTATGACAAAAAGGGAAAGAAAAATTTGTTGATTGTGTTTTTACCCCTTTGTTGATGATTGACAAAAAGGGGGGAAAAGATTTTGATTTATATGCATGTTTTGTGAAAAAGGATTGTTTATGCATATATGTTTTGTTTTGCAAATGTATGGAGATGAACTTGATGAGTTTTATGATTGTTTTGGCATGTTTTTTTTGCATACATGTCATACATTTGCATACATGTTTATGAGCATACATTGCATATTTATTATTTATTTGTTATGCATGAGTTAAGGGGGCTTCTTTGAAGCTTTACTTTAATCCATGCATATATAACTTCATGAGTTTTGTCATCATCAAAAGGGGGAGATTGTTGGCCCAAAGGCCCATCACTCTAGTTTTGATGATGATCAACTCATGTAGTTATGTTTACTAATGATCTTGTGTTTAATTAGTGACAGATTTATGTTCAAGATCTTAGTAGGTGCAAAGCTTCAACAAAGGATTTAAAGTCAGTTTTGGAGCTAGCACGGTGTTTGGACCAAGTCAAGAAGGCTTCAAGTGAAGACTTCAAGAAGATGAAGACTTGTGTCTAGGTTTGTTTTTATAAGATTTTGTTTTTAGATAAAATGTAAAGGATAGAGTAGTTGGTGGATTGCTCAAGTACATATACACACACACTCTTGATAGTTTTGTTTTTACAAAAGATTTTCTATTTTAGAAAATACATGTTTGGTTTTTGGTATTCTAGTTTATATGTTTTAACCAAAACCATGTTTAGAACTTAATGTCAAAAACATAGATATTTCACCATGTTTGTGTAGTGGATCATATCCATACACACTATACTTTAAATGAGTTTAAATATCTTGTTTTTGTATTTGGAGAAGTTTTGGAAAAATCAAGTTTGGAAAAATACGTTTTTGAACCAATATTTTCAGGTTACAAAAACAGCCCAAATTATTTGTAACATGCCTTGATTTTGTGCAAGCATGTTTGTTTATCAAAGTATATTGGTAAAACTATTTTTGTAGATTTTTCAGTATTTTATGGGATTTTAACTGAGCCAAAATGACCAAGTTTTTAATCCCTTAACACTGTTTTCTCTGGCTTCAGCCGGTCGACCGGGTCGGTCGACCGCAGCTTGAAGTCGGCCGACCAAGCCGATCGACCGACGTGCACAGACGTGCACCCCAGTTCTGGCAGGTGGCCGGTTGACCGACCCAGTCGACCGTCCTGAGAGCTCTGCTATGTAGAAAGGCCCCGGTCGACCGAGAGGTCGACCGGACAGAGAGCAGTGCTCTCTATATCTGGCCTCGGTCGACCGACCGGTCGACCGATGGCACAACGGTCTGAAATATGACCGTTGGCCGGTCGACCGGGCGGTCGACCGACAGGTCTGCCAGACCCCAACGGCTAGTTTTTCTAGCCCTATAAATTTGGGGGTTTGGGCATTGTTTTTCAACAAGATTTTTAGTGGACTTTGAGCCAGTTTTTCCCACTTCATTAAAAGAGTTTTCTCCACTAAATTGTGAGCTAATACTTCCAATCAAAAGGGGAGTTTATTAAGAGTGCGTTAAAAGAGATTTTCTTGAGTTTTCCTCCACCACTCTCATCCTTGTTTTTCTCACAAACACTTGAGCAACCCATTGACATATTCATTCTATAGGAGTGTTTTTGTGAGAGTATTTATTGGTGATCAAAGTGTTTAGATCACCAAGTTTTCATCTTGTACTTTGAGGAGGCGGACAAGTGTGTTCGCGGTGGTTTCGAGTTCGTGTGTGAACTCATTGTTTGAGGTGTGGCCTCGGCGGGCTAGTGAGCTCGCGGTGTGTACGGGACTAGGGAGTCCGAGGGTTTGTAGGTGTTGCGGCACCGAGGAGTGATCCATTGGGATCAAGCATAGTGGAAATCCTTCGTGTGTCGAAGGCGGGGATGTAGAGCAAGGGTGCTCGAACCTCGAAACAAATCCCTTGTGTTTGCGATTGCTCACTCTCTCTCTCTCTTTGTCTCTTGTTTATATCTTGCATGCTATTATTGTCATTACACTTATATGCTTGATATATTGTGTGCTCATATTGTATATGCTTGGGTTTGTTTGCTAACACTTGTATTTAACCAAGAGAGCCAACGCGGTACCTCAACCCTTATCTAGGGGAATTTAGAGGAGTTAGTCCAGAGCCCTTCACGGAAAATTCGGCTACACTCTTATGTTATACGTGGTGTTTAGTGAAATAGTTTTGTTTAGGTCATAATAGTTTTTAATTCCGCATTTAGTGACCATTAGATTAGCCATCACCTATTCACCCTCCCCTCTAGGTGATTTACAGTTATATGCTTGGGGTTTGTTTGCTAACACTTGTATTCAACCAAGAGAGCCAACGCGGCACCTCAACTCTTATTTAGAGGAATCTTGAGGAATTAGTCCAGAGCCCTTCACGGGGAATTCAGTTACACTCTTGTGTTATACGTGGTGTTTAGTTTAAGAAGTTTAGTTTGCATCATAATAGTTTTTAATTCCGCATTTAGTGACCATTAGATTAGCCATCACCTATTCACCCCCTCTCTAGGTGATTTACAATTGGTATCAGAGCCAAGTGCTCTTGATTTGGGTCTTACAACCTAGAGTTAAAGATCTTTATTTTAGGCTAATCACAATATTTGTACACACACTATGGACTTCATGTCACCACCCACCTTTGACATTCTTAACATCCAAATTTGGAAGATTAAGATGTCCTTGTACCTCAAGGCCCTAGACATTCATGTTTATTTTGCCACAACTAAAGATTCTTATTGTTTAAATGGCAAAAATTTTGAGGCTAATGCAAAAGCCCTAAATGCTTTAAAGTCTACCCTAAATGATGATTATTTATCTAGGGTTGCTAATATTGATTCGGCTTTTATAGCATGGAACACCATCACCTCCCTTGGCGAAAATGAACAATACTATGCGGGGAGCGACTCGGATGTTGGAAGCGACACCTCCAACATGTGCTACATGGTCCAAGGGGATAACTCCCTTGAGGTAAACATCGAATCCGAGTTAGATGAAGATGTTGATATGTCCTATGATGAGCTTACATCTTTTTGTCAACAACTTCTTGAAAAATATGACATGCTTAAGAAATATAATAAGAAAATGAAAAATAAATTTGATTGCATGTTAAAAGAAAAAGATTCTCTACAAAATAAATTTGAAAATATTTTAGAAGAAAATAACTCTTTTAAAAATAAAATTGCATGTTTAGAAAAGAAAATAAAAATTTGAAAAACGAGAATGTTTCCTTGCTTTCAAAATTGAGTGATCTTTGTGAAGGAAACACATCTTTGAAAAATAAAATTGTTTTGATGGAAAAACAAAAAGAAATTGTTTTAAATGAAAATACCTTTTTAAAGAGAAAAATTATTGAAAATGAAAAAGAAAAAGTTTCTAAAAAGAATAAAAATGATTCTCATTCTCACCATGCTTTACATGCCACCATTAATGATAGTGAGATTAATGTTTTAAAAAATAGGATTAATTGTTTGAGCTCAACCTTGAGCTCATGTGCATTTAACCATAAGAAATTGGAAACCTTGTTTTCAAAGAAACAAGTTCCAAATATTCATGCACATCATTCACATCATGCATATGTTGCACGTCATGACCACACCCACACCCATTTGCATCCTAAGGTGTACAAATGTACACATTGTGGCCGCAAAGGCCATTTAGCAAAATTTTGTTTTGATAAGATGCATCATTTAAATTTTGCTAATAAGAAAAATGTTTGGGTTCCTTACAAGACTAACCCCCAAGGACCCAAAAGAAAATGAGTACTAAAATCCCCACCTTTTGTTTTTGATGTAGGTGAGGGCTCTCACACGACGTGAGAGAAATGGTGCCTTGGTAGTGGATGTATGGACTTGATGGACACATATTGATGCATCCCTATCAAGGAGTTTTGGTGGGACTACCACCATGTTTTGGAGCTTTGGAGTATAGTTCATGTGTTGGTAACTATCTCTAAAACTCTTAGTTAAGTTTACATGCTTCTTTCATTTGATGATTATTTAGCATGTTCATGTTTTATTTATTTTGTGCTTCATGTGGTAAAGACTAGTTTAAATGTAGTTTTTATCAAAACTTGTATTTATATATGTACAAATAGTGAGCAAAAATTGATTCATATATGTTTGCACTTTATTGCTCATTTGTACTCACTTTATGCACATGTATAGGCTAGTTTTGATGATTCTCTCATTTATACTTGTTTTGCCTATTTTCATGTTTTACTTCATGTATATGTATTGTGAATTCAAATCTAATAAATATACATGTATACCCGTGAGTCTCTTGCCTTCATGCAAATACCTCTAATAGACTCTTTTTATGCTTGGAATATGTATGCATATTGTTAGTTTTGGATAAATCATACATACACCTAGAAGTTTGCTTATAAAATGAAAAATGATTCCTTTTTTAATAAAATGAATAATTTGTTTTGATTCATGATCATTTTTGAGCTTCATTGATTATTTTCATGAAAATGCTATTTACATGATCTTTGACCACTCACACTTTATTTGTTTATTCATGACCTTATTTCATGATTATTTTTGAGCTTTATGGACCATGAGTGCTTGAATTTTTGTATATTTAGTATGATTCATGAAAAACATATGACTTGATTTCATGTTTTTGAAGGATCTTTAACTAGTTTTTCAAAAATTAATTTAAACTAGTTATTTATTCTTCAATTTTATTATGAGATATACACTCGATCGTATTATTGTTTCAATTGGTATCATTGGATTTTTTTCAATTGGTATCAATATGATTCTATTCTTGTATATACTCATATTTTGTTTCATATATATGTATGCTTCATTTCAAATAATATCAATTTCGATTGGTTTTTTCCTTTTTCATTCACATATATATGAGTTATTTGTGCTTGAATTAAAATTAATTTACATGTTTAAAGCACAAAGTTTGTTTATGATACGAAAATAAAAGAAAATAAAAAAATTGATCATTATTTTCAAAATTGATATCAAAATTCAAAATTTTGTTTGAATAAGAAAAATAAAAACATTTTTGATTTGTATTGCCTATATGCAAGGAGAGCTTCACATCTCTTCTACATATAGATTCATGTTGAGTATATCTTATATTGAGGAGCTTGACAACTCTTCTTTATGCGGTACACGTGTGTAGGGGGAGCTTCACATCTCCTCTTATACATTACATATTATGCGTTATGTGAATTAGGGCTTGTCATCCCTCTTTCATGTAATGTATATGTGTAGGGAAGTTAACTTAGCGTCTTCCTCTTCATGAATGTATATCGCATATACCTTTTATTGATTGATTTGAGTTTACACCTTATTGATCTCTTTGTTTATGACAAAAAGGGGGAGAAGATTTTGTTAGTTTTTCCTTTAACCCCTTTGTTGATGATTGACAAAAAGGGGGAGAAGTATTTTGAGATGTATTTGGTTTATATGCATGTTTTCCTCACTTTATTCATAAAGGGGGAGAAGTATTTATGTTTATGCATATATGTTTTGTTTTGCAAATTGGAGAAAAAGAATTTGATGAGTTTTATGCTTGATTGGCATGTTTATCTCCATATATTTTGCATACATGTTTGTTTAGATTCATGTGCTTCATTGTCATATATTATTGTTTATTGTGATGCATGAGTTAAGGGGGAGCTTCCTTGAAGCTTAACTTTAATCCATGCATATATAACTTCATGAGTTTTGTCATCATCAAAAAGGGAGAGATTGTTGTCCCAAAGGCCCATCACTCTAGTTTTGATGATGATCAACTCATGTAGTTATAGTACTAATGATCTTGTGTTTAATTAGTGACAGATTCATGATCAAGATCTTAGTAGGTGTGTAGCTTCAACAAAGGATTTGAAGTCAAGTTTTGGAGCTAGCACGGTTTGATCCAAAGAGCTATTGGATCTAGTTTGGACCAAGTCAAGAAGATGAGAAGAATTCAAGTGAAGACCTTCATGATCAAGACTTGTTTCTAGGTTTGTTTTTATAAGATTTTGTTTTTAGATAAAATGTAAAGGATAGAATAGTTGGTGGATTGCTCAAGTATATCTTATACACATACACTCTTATTTTAGATGAGTTTTCATAAAAGAATTTTAATTTTAGAAAAGACTTTTCATTTTGGAAAAATACCGGTTTGATTTTTGGTATTCCAAGTATTATGTTTTAACCAAAACCATGTTTAGAACTTAATGTCAAAAACATAAATATTTCACCATGTTTGTGTAGTGGATCATATCCACACACACTATGCTTTAAAAGAGTGTAAATATCTTATTTTTGTATTTGGTGAAGTTTTGGAAAAACCAATTTGGAAAAATATAGTTTTTGTTTTGAACCAAAATTTTCAAGTTACAAAAGTAGTTCAAATTATTTGTAACATATCTTGATTGTGTTCAAGCATGTTTGTTTATCAAAGTAAAGTGTTAAAACTATTTTTGTAGATTTTTCATGATTTTATGGGATTTTATTTAAGTTAAAATGACCAAGTTTTTATTCCTAGAAATCTGTTTCCTGGCTTCAGCCGGTCGACCGACCGGTCAACCGAATCCTGAAGTCGGTCGACCGGGCGGTCGACCGACGTGCACAGACGAGCATGCCAAGTTCTGGCTGGAGGCCGGTCGACCGACCCGGTCGACCGTCCAGAGAGCTCTGCTCTCTGGAAAGGCCCCGGTCGACCGGGCGGTCGATCGGACAGAGAGCAGTGCTCTCTGTATCCAAGCCACGGTCGACCGGCCAGTTGACCGCTGCCCCAACGGTCAGAAAAATGACCGTTGGCGGTCGACCAGGCAGTCGACCGTCAGGCCACCTGACTCCCAACGGCTAGTTTTTCTAGCCCTATAAATTTGGGGGTTTGGGTGCTGTTTTCTCCAAGATTTTTTAGTGGGTTTTGAGCTAGTTTTTCCTACTTCATTAAAAGAGTTTTCTCCACTAAATTGAGAGCTAATACTTCCAATCAAAAGGGGAGTTTATCAAGAGTGTTTTAAAAGTGATTTTCTTGAGTTTTCCTCCACCATTTCAATCCTTGTTTTCTCACACAACACTTGAGCCATCCATTGCTATATCTACCCATAGGGATTTGTTGTGAGAGGATTTTAGGTGATCAAGAGTTGTGATCACCAAAGTTCCTTCATTTTCTTTGAGGAGGCGGACGAGTACGTTCGCGGTTGTTTCGAGTTCGTGTGTGGACTCGGTGTTTGAGGTGCGGCCTGGGCGAGCTAGTGAGCTTGCGGTGTGTACGGGACTAGGGAGTCCTAGTGCTTGTAGGTGTTGCGGCACCAAGTGATCCGGTTGGATTAATTTTAGTGGAAATCCTTCGTAGTGTCGAAGGCGGGGATGTAGAGCAAGTGTGCTCGAACCTCGAAACAAATCCCTCGTGTTTGCGATTGCTCTTTCTCTCTCTCCCTTACTTGTTTATATCTTGCATGCTATTATTGCTCTTATCTTTATATGTTGATATTCTTATTGTGCTTAATTGTTATATGCTTGGGGTTTGTTTGCTAACACTTGTATTCAACCAAGAGAGCCAACGCGGCACCTCAACTCTTATTTAGAGGAATCTTGAGGAGTTAGTCCAGAGCCCTTCACGGGGAATTCGGCTACACTCTTATGTTATACGTGGTGTTTAGTTTAAGAAGTTTTGCATCATAATAGTTTTTAATTCCGCATTTAGTGACCATTAGATTAGCCATCATCTATTCACCCCCCCTCTAGGTGATTTACAAAAACCAGCAGGAGATAAATGGGAATCACCAGGAGAGAAAGCACCACCAACAAGGTGTGGCCATCTGGCCACACCATGGTCGCGGAAACGCGGCCAAAGCTACGTTTTCGTGGCTTGGTTTAGATTGTTAGGGGAGCGTATGCTCCCCTATCTTTGTACGCCCTCCCCCGTTTGGTTTTTGCCTATAATTACTGCATTTTTCAGAAAAAAGGGATCAAAAATTAGTTTAAGTTTTTCTCTTTGTTTTTAGGGTTTAGGTTCTCTGTTAGATAACATAGAGAAGTTGTATCTCTGTTTTTTAATTTGTAGTTCAGTCCAAATACTAGTGAGAGAGAGGAATAGAATGATTGTAATCTGAAGATTGAAGTGACATCAATAAAGGATCAAGCTTTCTCTTCTGCTACTCCAATTCACGGGTATGCCCTGTTTTATTTACATATTTTGTTTTCCATCATTTATGAGTAACTAAACTATCATATGGGCTCACTAATCAATCTGTTCTACCTCTTTTCTCTTAATCGATTTTTATGAAAGCAATTTTCTTGAATCACAATAATACCTAAGTTGAACTTTGTTCTTGAAAGCACATGAGGATGTTTCTCTTTTAAACTTGGACATTCAAAGCACAAATATTTTTAAATCGTTTTTATTCCATACTTGCTTCTTCGCGCTTGATGGTTTAACATTCTATTTTTAAAGTTGTGTTAAGAAAGGTCTTAAGATTTAAACAAAACCATCTTATTTATTTTAGAACATTAAAAGAAACTAAAGATTTTTTCTTATGATAAAAGAGATGCACCAAAGTGTTCTTGAGATAAGTAAGTAGTTGAGTAGAAAATTAGTAAACCCAGATCTTTTTCATAATTTAAATCACAGCCAATTCACTCTCAAATCATTTTAAAAAAAAGATCATCTTCTCTAAAGTCTTTTCCTAGTTTTATGTTTTTCTTTAAATCACTTCCCTTCTCTCCATTCTCTCTTTCAATATAAAAAGAAAAAACCAACACCATTATTTGTTTTCTAAACAAAAATACCGAAAAGCTTCTATCGCATTCCTCCTTGTGGACACGACCCTTTAGCCCAAAGCTAGATGGTAATTATTATTGCTCTTTCAATTTGCAATCAAATTTTGGAGCCGTGCCGGGGAGGAAACGATGTAATTATTTTCTAACAAGTTTGGTGTCTTATTTTAGGGACGTCAAGATTCAAATTTAGCACTCAAGCTTTGCAGGAAAAGACTTGCTATTCTGTGCCCCTACTCTAGAAAGTAGGAAACAAAATTTCAAGAAATTACAGCGCAAAAGTTTGAAATTTTTTTGGACTACTAAAAACTCTTTTTTGCAGGACATATTACTTTGCAAAAATATACTTTTTGTGTATTATTTCTGCTATATATGATATTCACACTCCCTATTTTTAATCCAACAGTAATCTGATTGATTGCTAATTGCTTAAAAAAAACGTTTAGACTTGCATTCTAGGCATTTGTCTAATTACGTTTCTTTTACGATTACTGTTGAAGATAGCTGGAGACAAGGTACGTATACATAGCATATAGTTTAGGAAACATTCTTGGGTGATATTTGCTTGTGAATGTTACTTTTCTATATCTTGCACACTTTACACAATCAATTTTAAGGGCAAAACTCAGTTTAAGATAAGGCGGGAAAGTCATTACCCTTCCTTAGCCCACAAATCATCTCCAAGCACGCACAACCTAAGCCTAATTTAAAATCTGATAGACGTTGGCCTTAGGGACATTTTGAATTCATTAGGAGATTATCCTAAGGGGAAGGTGTTAGAATTTGACTCATGCCAAATCAGTGTCTAAGGAAAGGGATTGAGAGGTAAAACCCCGAAGGCTGGTGGTTTGGCTTAATTAGGCCCGTCGCTTTTGCACGGATATCTCTCACCAATTTTGCCCTGACCTGGCTGATTAGCTTGTGATCAAAGTCTGCATTATACCTCATGTGGACAATCAAGCAATTAGGAGTTGTCTAGGTCAAGGTTACCTTAGACTAGGCTTGGTTGTTTCCTCTTATTGACTATTGGTGAACTTATTTGTGATTGTGTTTGTGTATGCATGTGTGGTCAAGAGACCCTAATTTATTAGGTTAACTAGAAACATATCACCACTCAAGTTCGAACCAAGACCAGATTCGGTTGTGGCTCAACCGACATCTTTGTAAGATAGGTTTTATCCCATTAGAACATCACTTCCATCTTGCATCTAACTTCCATCTGTTGGTGAACACAATTTTGAGCTCAAGCCTCAGTTCATCAACATACTCTCAAAGTTTCATGGCTTAGAGTCTGAAGATGCTTATTTCTTCATAAGAGAGTTTGAGAAAGTATGCTTAGTAATAAAAATCCCATACCTTGTAGATGATGCTACTAGGTTGAGATTTGTCCCATTCGCTCTTAAAGACCTAGCCAAGAAATGGCTTTATCGCTTAGCAGCTGGCTCTATCACATCTTGCGAGGGTTTCATCAAGGTCTTCTTGAAGAAATTATCCAATTCATAAGACTGCTCTCATTAGGAAGAACATCATGCAATTCAAGTAAGAACCTAGTGAACCGTTTTGGGGTACTTTGAACGCTTTAAAGACCTCCTTGTCCAATGTCCTCATCATGGAATAAAGAAATGGCGACAATACCAAATTCTTTATAACGATTTAGACTACTCAACTAAGACCCTCTTAGAAAGCATATGCCAAAGGGGATTCTTGCAGAAGGATGAGAATGAAGGATGAGATTTATATGAGAATCTAGCTGAAAAAAACCACCCTATGGGAACCAACTAGTAAAATCTCTAGGAATTCAAACTCCATCTCTTCAAAAGGAGATCTCCATTCAATTGAATCATCCATAGTTAATGAAGCTAAGTTAGCTAACCTAGCGAGAAGACCGGAAGCTTTAGAAACTAAGTAACCAAGTCCAGTCAATCAAGTCAGCCCAAACCAATTTCCAACTCCGGGCTGTACTTACTGTCAAGCCATGAATTATGTATTTGAGCAGTATCCTATATTTCAAGCTCAACAACGCTTTCCTGAACCGATGAATGCGGCCTTTTCAAGGCCGAACAATAATCCTTACGCACCAACATACAATCCTGGATGGAGAAATCACCCGAATTTCTCATGGAGTCAAAATAACAATGACCACTCACGGTCAAACCATACAAGCCACTTCCATCATTCCAATAATTTTTTCAATCATCAACTCAACTTTTCCAATTACCATCACAATTCTCCCAACCATCCGCCCAATTTTTCAAACTATCAACACAATTTTGTCAACCAAGCTCCACAATCTTCCTTCTAGAATCCTCAACTAGAAAGGAGAATGACTGAATTTGAGAGAAATATGGAAAGATACATGAAGAATTAAGATTCCCTCATTCAAACTATACAAAGGTTAGAGGTTCAAATGAGCCAATTAGCCAATCCACAAAATGAGAGGCAAAAAGGTACCTTGCCCAGTTAGCCAATAATGAATCCTAGAAATTCTCAACAAGTTCATTTGACTGAGGATCAATCATTGAATCAATGTAATACTGTTCATACATTAAGGTCAGAAAAGAAAGTTGATAATCATGTGTCAACACCATCTAGTCCCATTCAGCACAACCACAATCAAGCATCCACTTCATCTAATTCCAATCCTTCCAAATCTGACGAATCTAAAACAGCTAAGTCAACCAGTCAGGTGCACCAGCCTATAGTACCATTTCCTAATAGGCTGAAAAACAACAAGCAAAATTCACACATGGACAAGATAATTGAGATATTTAATCAAGTGAAGATAAATGTGCCACTTCTTGATGCCATCTAACAAGTCCCTTCCTATGCTAAGTTTCTTAAGGATATGTGCACCAAGAAGAGAAAGACTAATGTACCCAAAAAGGTATTCTTACCACTAACATTAGTGAGCAACTGTCAAGTCCGATCCCTGTCAAGTATAAGGATCCAGGTTGTCCCACCATTGCCTGCACCATAGGACAAGCCTAGATTAGTCATGCACTTCTTGACTTGGGGGTAAGTATCAATTTGCTCCCATTCTCAGTTTATCAACAATCGGGTTGGGCGATCTTAGTCCAACTCGAGTCACTATCCAACTGGCTGACCGTTCAGTGAAAGTTCCAAAGGGAAAAATTAATGATATCATTATCTGGGTTGGGAAGTTTATTTACCCCTTGATTTTATAGTTCTAGAGATATAACCTGTGTCCAATCTTAGGGCTCAAACTCTTGTTATCCTAGGGCGACCATTTCTTGCTACTGCCAATGCCATCATCAATTATAGGAATGGATCCATGAGGTTAACCTTTGGGGACATGACTAGAGAAGTTAATGTCTTCAACTTAGGAAAATAACCCCGTGATATTGAGGACCAAACATTTGAAGTCAACCTCATTGAGAACTTAACAAGTGAATACATGAAAGAATTGGAACTAAAAACTGAGTGTGACTTCAGGTTAGAGTCTGACGACTTTAATCTTGATCAGGTCGTTGAGTCTACTGTGAATTGGGCCTCGAACCCTATTTCACCAAATATGGAGCCAACAAATTTGACTCATCCTTCCAGTGAGTCTTCCTCTTCCTTAGAATTGAAAGCCTTACCTGCGCATCTCAAGTACGTCTATCTAGGCGAACAAGACACCTTTCCTATCATTATTGCCTCTCATTTAAATGACGGGCAAGAAGAAGATCTTAAAGCAATTATGAGAAAACATAGGGAAGTCATTGGTTGGACTATGACTGATATAAAGGGATTGAGTCTAACCATAATTCAACATCGCATTCACCTCAATGAAGATGCAACACCTAAAAGAGACCCGCAACATAGGTTAAACCCTATAATGCAAGAGACTGTTCATGCTGAAATTGTGAAACTCTTAGACAATGGGATAATCTATCCCATTTCTGATAGCCAAAAGGTCAGTCTTGTCCACGCGATTTCAAAGAAATCTGATTTCACCATTGTGAAAAACGAGAACAAAGAGTTGGTCCAAACTCGACTTCCCACGAAGATTCGAGTTTGCATCGACTATAGGAAGCTTAATGTTACAACTCGTAAGGACCACTTCCCAGTTCCCTTCATTGATCAAATGCTTAAACGTTTGGCGGACCACGAGTATTACTGTTTCTTGGATAGTTATCGGGGTATAATCAGATTCCCATTGCTCCTGAGGACCAAGAAAAGACGACGTTCACATGTCCATTTGGGTCATTTGCATATCGTCGAATGCCTTTCGGCTTGTGCAATGCCCCAACAACGTTTCAACGTTGCATGTTGAGTCTTTTTTAGATATGGTAGAACGATTCTTAGAAATCTTCATGGATGATTTTTCCATCTATGGAGATTCGTTCACTCAACGTCTCCACCATTTATAACTTATCCTCCAACGTTGCGCTTAGAAAAATCTGACACTGAACTAGGAGAAATACTACTTCATTGTAAGACATGGAATTGTCTTGGATCATGAAATCTCCAAGAAAGGAATTGAAGTAGATAGAGCCAAGATTGAGGTTATTACTAAGCTTCCCATGCCCAAATGCGTGAAGGATATTCGATCCTTTTTAGGACACGTCGATTTTTACCGAAGACTTATCAAGGATTTTAGCAAGATTGCTAGACCCTTGACTAATCTGTTAGCGAAGGACGTGTCTTTCACTTTTGATGCTGAATGTATGAATTCTTCGGAGAAGCTTAAGAGAGAGCTTATTTCTGCACCAATCATATCTGCACCGGATTGGTTTAAGCCTTTGAAATCATGTGCGACGCTTCTGATTTTGCCATCTCATTGATAACAAGAAGCACGTGATTTACTACTCTAGTAGGACTCTCAACGTACCCAATTGAACTACACTACTACTGAGAAGGAATTCTTGGCAGTAGTGTTTGCCTTAGAGAATTTTGTCCCTACCCACTAGGGTCCAAAACTACCATTTTCACTGATCGTTCTGCGCTTAGGTACCTTATGATGAAAAGGATGCCAAGGCCCGACTCATTCGTTGGATCCTCCTTCTTCAAGAATTCGATCTCTAGATTCGAGATAAGAAAGGCGAAGAAAATATCGTTGTTGACCATCTCTCGTGAATCCCAAATTCTCCATGCAACAAATTGCCCATAAATGAGGACTTTCCTGATGAAAATATCTTAGCTATCTTTAGGGAACCTTGGTTTGCTGATATAGTGAATTACTTAGTCACAAATCAAACTTCATCTCATTGGTCTAAAAACGATATATACTGGTTCTTATCTCAAGTCTGGTATTTCTTTTGGGAGGAACCATATCTTTTTAAGTACTGTTCTGACTAAATTATTAGGAGATGCATTCTCAATGAAGAGGTTAAGAGTGTTTTATCCTTCTGTCACGAACTTGCATGCGGTGGACACTTTGGTCCCCGCAAGACTGCTGAAAAGGTGCTACAAAGTGGGTTCTATAGGCCCACTTTGTTCAAAGATGCTTATAAATTTTGCAAGACGTGTCCTAGATGCCAGATGGTAGGAAGGATCTCAAAATGAGATATGATGCCCTTCAACCCAATTCTAAAAATAGAACTCTTTGATATTTGGGGGCTTGGTCCATTTCCTAACTCATTTGGAAACCAAAACATATTGGTTGTTGTGGACTACGTGTCAAATGGGTAGAAGCCATTCCAAGTAAAACTAATGATAACAAAGTTGTCATAAGTTTTTAAAAGAGAACATTTTCATTTTCTCATGCTTCGGAACCCCTCGTGCTATCATCAGTGATAACGGTACTCACTTTTGCAATAGATCCTTTGAAGCTCTTATGCGAAAGTATGCCATAACTCACAAGTTATCCACACCTTATCATCCTCAGACCAGCGGGCAGGTTGAGGTTTTCAATAGACAAATTAAGTTTATTTTGGAGAAAACTGTGAACCAAAACCGAAAAGATTGGTCCACCAAACTTGCAGATGCCCTATAGGCCTGCAGAACCGCTTTCAAGACAATTCTAGGGATGTCTCCTTATAGGTTAGTCTTTGGGAAGGCTTGCCACCTACCCGTTGATCGGGGGAAAATAGCGCACAAAAAGTGTGTGTTTTGAAATTGATATTTAAAGTATGTGTGCTTTGGCTTCCTCGATACTTCCGTTATAGCATAGAGGCTAAAACGAGTCGAATCCACAAGGACAGGAGGCGATAAAAGCTTACACGGTATGTTCACGTGTATGTTAAAAGTTCTTCAATGTCTGAAAGAATGAAAAGAAAAGAAAATAAAGATTGAAAAGAGAAGTACGGTGAAACACAAAGAAGTGAGAAACATAGATGGATTATTTTTGTGATTTTGTTTGTATATCTAAAACTAAGTGAAAAAGAAAGAAAACTCATGGCTACTAACTACTAATGACTCACCGACATGCTAACCTCTTAGTGATAGTTGCCTCACATGTATCATTGGCCATCACTAGTCCTTAGTTCAAGAGCTTTTCAAAACATAACCCATATGTTAACTCATCACATCCAAAATCAACAAAACAAGTACAAGCTACACAACCATCAAAACTAAACAAGAGTAAGTATGGAGTAAAGTAATGTTACCTTATTAGAGAGTTAAGATGTTAGAGTGTTAGATTCATCATCATAAGCCATTAATAGCTCTTATAAGAGCAAGACCAAGTAGAGGCTATTAGATTCATGTAGATTATCAAGTAAGAAGTTAGACTAGTTAGTGGTTAGTAGCTAGTTGCCATAAGAGAAAAGATTAGCTACACATGTAAAAGGAATTAGAGAGAAGAAAACAAAGATAGGTAAAGAGAGAACCTTTTATTGATTGCCACCTTCTGTTACAAGCACTCTTACTTTCCACCATGTACCACTCTCTCTCCTATTACAAGATCTATCAAAATGAAAACTACAAAAGAAGAAGAAGAACAACTAATCTAACTACCTTAAACTACAACATGGAGAAGAAACTACCCTAACTCTCTGTATATCTCACTGAAGAATACCAGGGGTACATATAGGCACCAGAGGAAAGGGGGCCAGGGGTAGTGAAGAATACCAGGGGGTACATATAGGCACCAGAGGAAAGGGGGCCAGGGGGGCAACCCCTGGCCCAAAGCACAGGCCGAGCCCGTATGGCCGCATTTTCGCAGCTGTACATGGCGCGCCGCCTGCTGCGCGCTGCTCGTTTGTCCCCTGTCGGCTGCATGTTCCGATTTCTAGTTTTTGGCCCCTGATTTTGATGAATCAGCTCTCCAAAGTCAATGGCTATATTATAGGCCTTTAATCACCCATTAAACGGTGATTTAGGGTCTTCTTCTTCATTGCACCCATGGACCTAGAAATATGCAAGAGAGGTGTTATTAGCAGAATTTAATATTAAATAAATGTGAAGATGTAGTATGAAATATGCAGTTTTAGAGACTAATCACACTCCCACACTTATCTTTTGCTCATCCCGAGCAAAACAAAGAACTAAGAAAATTATTACACCACTTTCGCAGGTGACGTGATTGCACTGAGCATGTGCAACAAGCTGTTAACCTCTAGGTTTTCCTTAGAGGAAGAGTTTTTGTCTCCTGAGGATTTTCAGGGATTACACCCACAAAATCCATCAAGAAAGAAATCAAATGTTAGTATTTTGAAAACGTATTTTGAAATATAGAAAAGTGTTGAAGTATTTTTGCGAAAATATAAGTGATCCAAAGTCATAGGTTAACCAGAAATTATTCTTCCTTAAGCTAAGTCAAAATGCAAAATCTTGTTATAAATTAAATGTAAGAATTTAAAATTGAATTGATTATTTGATCTTTCATAAAACTCTTAGAAAAATATGCACTTTGTGAACTGTGAAGATTTTTGGGATATCGACTCAAACTTTCATGTCATTGATTTGTGCATATTTTTTTTTTTCTTTTTTTTATTTTTTTATCTTTCCTTAGTTTTCTTAGGCTTTCTTATTTACCCGGGTAGTGAGCTTTTAGCCAGTGACTCTCAAACCAGATGATCTTAGGGCACCAGATGAGAAAATATCCCTCAAATTTAAGGACTCGAGTAAACAAGGCAACAAAACTAAAGGAGATTAGTTTATTTTTATCCATCATTTTAGGTGTGAATAATCATGCTTCCTGAGGCATAATTACCTAACTTCAATAAGTGTTTTTTATTATTATTATTTTTTTAATATATTTTTTAATGGCATTTTCAGTCTTTATTACAATCCCAAAAATTGTGTAAGTGTGAAGTGCATAAATTTAAGGTAAAAAAATCAAGATCAAATTATCTTTTCAATCTTACTTTCTTATTCTAAAATTTAAACAAGATCTATTATTTTGACTCAGTTTAAAATTTCATAATTTTAGGTCTTCCTAATGTTGGCCCAGAGGCCCATCACTCTAGTTTTGATGATGATTAACTCATGTAGTTATAGTTTACTAATAATCTTATGTTTAAGTAGTTTTAGTGATTGACCAAGATATTAGTAGGTGTTAGCTTCAACAAAAGAGTTTTGGAGCTTTCACTTGCAGATTCAAGAGCTCACGCGTCAAGATCGCATCTTGCACTCGGTTGGAGTCAAGCTCATTGGATCGTGTTTGGATCGAGTCGACTTGGAGAAGGAGTTCTACAAGACGATCTCGCTTTGTTTAGTTTAGTTTGTTTAGATCTTGTGTAAAGTAGATAGTATTGATATGCTCAAGTTCACACACACATACAAGTTTAAAGTTTATTGGTTTTATTTTTCGGTTTAACCGGTTTTAGATTTCATGTCAAAAACATAGATATATTATTTGCATGTGTATTGGATTCTATCTATATACAATATGCTTTAAAAAGAGTTTAAATATCTTATTTTTGTATTTAGACAAGTTTTGAAAAATCGTATTTTCATTTCAAAATTTGGTTTTGGAAAATACGATTTTGGTTTAAAGGACAAATTTTAATATCACAAAAATGGTTCAAATAGTTTGTAATATGTGTTGAATTATAGTCACACATATTTGTATTTCAAAGATCTTACAAGAACTTATTTTGTAGAATTTATGTGATTTTATGGGATTTAATTGAAATTAAAAGACAAGTTTTCAATACCCAAAATCCCAGCCAGACTGCACTGGCGGTCTACCGGACTAGTGGTCGGTCGACCGGAGCGGTCGACTGATGTGCACGAGGACGTACATATGGCCAGCCAACTCGGCCGATCGACCGCGCGG
>JAVJIF010002775.1:0-106822 GCA_038442645.1 Agave tequilana
GGCGTGACACTGAGCGAGGCTAAGCTTTAGCCTCCTCAGCGAAGATAGGCTTTAGAAGCCTAGAAGCTTCTATCTGAAGAGGTTATGCCTCTAACTTTTCACGTTTAATTTTAATGTTACTAACATGTTTACTTCTTATTTTGTAGTGCGCTATCTGATCGAGCCACTGAACAGTCTCTTTGGGTTGGTGCAGGAATGACGGACATGTCCATTTCTAGTTTCAAGGGAAATCCACATTTTTCAGTGCAGGAGCACACCGGAGGGAGATGCATTGATCTTCACTGGGAATTAATGTACTCTCAGGAGTTTTCTCTCTACTGCTATGCTCGAGGGCAGCAACAGGGCAGTGTTCAGGAAGCTAGTGTTCATGTTCGGGATGCGACTCTAGATACAGACCAACAATTAGTCGCGGGGAGGACTAATGGATCTTTACGATTGAAGAGGAAAGTATTATCTTCCTGCTAGCCGATGCCATTTCCTGCTCTCTTCTTCTAGACAGTGACGATGAGAAAAGGGATGGAGTGGCCCATGACCAGGAACATGGATTCGGTGCAATGGGCATTCTGACCCTGTACATTATAACCAATGAGGTCTCCCAATCCTGTCATGATTTATATCTTGGTCTTGTTGGCAAGAATGTACTGGCGGGGAGGGGAATCTGGCGATGGTGAGGACCTTCCTCAACCAGTTCATCAAAGCTGAGGGCACTATCTGACAATAGATTTTTTGGACCCCGGGCTAGGTATATTCCACAAAGAAGCAGTGGTGGAGCCATCTGACAAGATATGTCCTAGAGCAGTTCAACAACGAACTGGAGAAGCTGGGCTTTACGAGGTAGTCCAGCCACCTGCCATGGGATTAAGTTAGCACCCCAACTTCTGTGCCCTATTTGAACTCTACCATCCATTCAGCCAAACTTTCTTCACTCCTGTCAGGAGCTGGGGCTGGCCTTGCTCGAGATGTGGGAGGTGTCACAGCTTTCATGGGCTTCCTCCCTTACAAGGAGTACTTTTTGTAACACCTTAATTTTGAAATACGTACCCAGATACGTGTCATTTTTCGCTCGTATATTCCTATTTTCCCCATATTTTATTTTCTTTTAATGTTATTTTATTATTATTTTGTATCAGACCTGATCCCTTTCCTTTAAATAGTATTATTCTTTTATGTTATTACTACTTGATTTGACCTTCCTAGTAGTCAGATTGGATCTTTTCAGTTTTAGATATTAATTTTCAATATTGTGGATTTTTTAATATTTTTTGGAATTTTTCTGAATTATTTTGCAAAAACTCCTAAATTCGGTTTGACCGGTATTGCCGACCAATTTTAGAGATTTTTAATTTTCAAAATGAGGTTGAATTTTTTTAATCTGATTTCATAGTATTGGTAGTCAAAGTGCATATTTATCATCATATTTATCATCATATTTCCTACTTATTCTTTTATTAGCATTGCTATACTAATGTTTTATTGTTTAAAGTTGTGCAGGCCTTGAGTAATTAAAAATAAAGAAATAAAGCACAAGTGAAGCCCAAAAGTCCAAAAATCACATAGACCTGCATGCATATTTCTTTTAGTAATTTAGAGGCTTCTACCTTATCTAACCTAATGTAAACTTAAATTTTAAATTATTAATTTAAAATCTAGGGGAGGAAGAGGAAGGATAAATAGAACTCCTAATTGCTAAATGAGAGGAGGAAAGGATAAGATGGATCCTTATCTTAAAACAGAGACGGACTTTTACTAAACATGGTTGCTTGCAATACAAAGATAAAGATAAGGGAACAAATCCTTTTCAAAATTCGAATTTGTGATAACTTGCTTCCAAGTTATCCAGAGTTCTCAAGATAGAGGGTCTGAATGCAGAATCAAGAAGGAGGCGCCCAAATGAACGACCTGATAAGGCCACGCGAGAAGGTGGTTGCCATTGGCCACGCTATTGCCGCGGAACGCGGCTATACCTGCGTTTCTGTGGCATTTTTGGATGAATCTGGCAACGCGATTTCGTGGGAGAGTTGTACTGGGACTCTACGTCTTATATCCCCATATACCCCTGCAGAGTAACAGAGAGGGGGATCTGAGAGTTGAAGCTTAGGGTTTTCTTTAGATCTTTTCTTCTTTTCGAATTTTCTTGTATTTTCCGTTTTTGTTTTTTAGAGAAGAAGATTGTTGAAGAAGCAGAGGAGCTTTGTAATTGGTCATGACATCCAATAAAAAGGTTCTTCATTATTTTTATTCTTTGCAATTCAATTTAGTTTTCTTCTTAGATTATTTATTTTTCTTCTTTGATGCAACTTTTCTTATTCGAAAAAAAATTGAAATAAAAATAAAAATATGAATAACTAATTTCACCTATAGTTTGCTAATCTCTCGATCAACCCTAGTTAGTTTAAAAGATGACTGATTGACATCTATGCTTGTTAGAAACCCTAGGATTAAATTGGTTTCTTGAAGATGAATCAATGATTTAGTTTAACTAATTTGGGTTGCACTTTTTAATGGTCATTCATGGTTCATATTTAATACTTTGACAGCATAATTTTAAGTGGACTTTCTTATGCTATTCTTTGAAATTAGATGAACTATAGTTTAATTTTTATTAGTGCAAACTACTTAGGGTTTACAATATCTTCATTCATCTTGCTTAATTCTCAATCAAAACCTTGGGTACGTAATTCTTCATTTATAGATGTTTCACTCTTTAAGACTAATACTTTGGTTGTGGTAGATGATTAGTAAACTATAATTCTTTTGCTTGATTAAATCTAATTGACACAATCAATCTTTTTTTTCTTTTCCAAGCGAATTACAGAGAAGATCATTCTGAAAAGCTTCCATCGCATCCTTTCCTGTGGATCGACCTTTTTAGCTCTTGCTACACGTTGCATTGAAATGAGACTAAGATTTTCTAAACTCTTCCTTTATTATTTTCCCGTTTCAATCAAATTTTTGACGTTACCGGAGAAGGAACGGTACGATATTCTCAAAACTAATTCTTCTTTTTCTTCTTTCTATTTGCAGGATCTGAGAATAGAACTATAACTGCAGCTAAGGACATATAGCAACTCTGTGCCTCTGCCCTAAAAGGCAGAGCAACAGAGCCTACTATCTAGCTGTGCAAACGCGACAATAGCCGCGTTTCCGCGGCAGTAGTAGTTCACTACTGACTGATTTTTTGCAGGTTGCTGCAAATTGCAAAGTTCTCTTTACTGCTTTAATATTTTTCTCTGTGATCACCTTGCATAATTAACAGTAACCTATTAGTTAACTAATTAAAAAATTACTCTTACATCATTGACATATGTCTATTTAATTTTCTTAATTCCTATTGAAGAGTGCTGGCAATAAGGTACGTTTGCATTGCATACAGACTAGGAAGCACCCTTGGCTGATTTACTGCTTTTGAGTGTATACTTGTCATTGCTTTACACGTGAACTAAATCACTTTAAGGCAAATCCCATAAACAAGATAAGGTGGGGACGTCATTACCCTTCCTTGGCCCACAATCATCTCCGTTGCACTCGCAACCCTAACCCTAAAATAAAATTGAGCTTGCGATGGAAGCGTTACGGTTTGTTGTGAAGAAAGCAAACGAAGATTCTTCTTTGTCTTTAAAAGAATGAATAAAACATGGAAAAAGAAATGAAAGAATGGGTGGCTTTGTTCATGATGGAAAATGAAAAGAAATCAAAGAAGAGATTTGCTTTTGGAATTAAAACTAAAAGAAGAAAACTTTGAAGAAGACTTTGAAGGTGGAGAAAACCATGACTAGCTAACTTACTACCTTGCTAAAAACTTACTAAACTCCGTGATAATGAATGCGTGCCTCATGTTGATTCATCGGCATAGATTTGTCTTGCGTGTTGGTCTAATTACTTTCCCACTTGAATGAAGGGTGATCACTCTTGACTTGTCTTGTAGCCTCATAGATGTCATTGGCCTACAAGATAGACTTTCAATAATGGAATCAAAAGAGCGACACACAAGGGATGCTAAGGAAGAAGATACAACATTCATTAATTGAAGTAAAGATTTGTACAACAAATAGCATATGTTTGGTGATCCATCTCCATGTTCCATCAAGGCACTTGTTCTAAAGACAAGGCTCTAAATGAGGCACACAGATGAATCATATGGAGAATTACAACAAGAACTTGCCAAGCATGAAGTAACCCATCGGAGAAGAGAAGACCATACAACTTGCAAGATTAAAGATAGCAATCACCCATGATTTAGTAGTTAGCAAGGTTAGTGGTTAGCTAGTTCATGGTAGAAAAGTTAGCTACTAGCCATTAGAAGAAAGAAAAGCAAAGCATGAATTAAAGTGCAAGTAAAGTAGAGCTAGAATCAAAGAAAGCAAGTAATACTAGAAAATGCTCAAGTAGAGAAGAAGAGAATGGATCAATCCTTGCTTCACAAGTTGTCACTCCTTGGTGTACACAAGCTTTCTCTCTCTTACAACTCTCTTTTGCAGAATTTCTAGGGAAGAAGAAGGAGATCTAAAGAACTAAATCCTAGAGAAAAAAATACAAAATTACAAAGCTTTATCCTATCATCTCTCCTCTTCTGTTCAGTCTTTTTCGCAGGTCCTTGGTCCAGTTTATAGCCTCAGAGAGAATTCTCCAGAAGATGAACAGGTGGCAGAAATCTGGGACTCAACGGCCAGATTTTGCGGCAATTTGGCGGCAAATTGCGGCACTTTTGTGGCCGTTGGATCCAGATTTTTGTTACAAGTTTGTTACGAGGTTGTTATCCACGTGACCTTCTAGAATCTTGAGCTGGCATGTAGATTCTCTAGATCCTGGATTCAAATTTGGGCTCTCTTTTTTGGCTTTGAATTAATCTCTTTTAATTATTGCTAATTAAAGAGATTTTGGGCCTTTTCTCCATTTGAGTGTGGACCTGCAAAAATATAGAGAAGATGAGTAAAATCATATTTTTATTTGCAAAAATGCATGGGAATGATATGGTAAAATATGCAGAATTGAATACCAATCACACCCCCACACTTATCTTTTGCTCGTCCCGAGCAAAACAAAGAAAGAAAAACTATACTACAATTTTTTTACACCACTTTCGCAGGTGACGCGATTGCACTGAGCGTGTGCAACAAGCCGTTAAACCTCTAGGTTACCCTAGAGGAGGAGTGTTGTCTCCTGAGGGTTTTCAGCGGATTGCACCCACAAAATCCATAAAGAAAGAAGACAAATGTTAGTGTTTTGAAAACGCATTTTGAAAGAGAGACATGTTTTCGAACTATTTTTGCAAAATATAAGTGATCTAAGGTCATAAGTCCACCTATAATTATTCTTTCTTAAACTTAGTCTCTATGCAAGATCTTGTCTTCAATTAAGGTAAGAATTCAAAATTGGATTGAATATTTTATCCTTCATAAAACCTAGATAGTATGCACACCGTGACAGTGAAGATTCTTGGGATTTCAACTCTAACCATCAAGCCATTTATTTATCTATATATATATATCTTTTTTTTTTTTATTCTTCCCTTAGTTTAGGCTTTCTAGTTCACCCTGTAACGAGCCTATAACCGATGACTCCCAAACCAGTCGGTCTTAGGGCACCAGATGAGAAAACATCCCTCGGGTTTAAGGACTCGAGTGAAAAAGGCCACAAAACTAAAGGGGATATTTATTTCCTTCCTTACCACCGTTAGGCGTGAATAATCATGCTTCTTGAGGCACAATTATCCAGCTTAATAAGTGATGTTTTATTCATATATATATTTTTTATTTATATTTTTTTTTTTTTTTCTTTATGGCATTTTAGGTCTTTGTTTCCATCCCAAAAATTGTGTAAGTGTGAAGTGCATACTATTTAAGGCAAAAAATTCAAGATAAAAATATCTCCTCATTTTTTCTTACTTAGCCTATAATTTCGAACAAGATCTATTATTTAACTAGGTTTAAGATGTCATAATTAAGGCTTTCTTAATTTCTAAGATACATCTTAATTTCTTAAAAATAGATCAAAACTTTGTCTCTTATTTCAAAAAGTTTTTTTTTATATTTTATTTTATTTTATTTATTTATTTCTTTTTTTTATTTTTCTAAAGAAAAAGTAAAATCTAAAAGAAAATAGAAAATCTACTAAGAAAGATAAAATCTAAAAGAAAAAAACCTAAAAAGAAAATGAAAAATCCTATGTTAAGTGTAAAAGAAAGAAAATCTAAAAACTCTATGTTAGTAAACCCTCCCCACACTTATTTCATGCATTGTCCTCAATGCATCATGATATATGTATGCATGAAACAAAATAGAGGGAAGGAAAAAATTACCATAAGGTGGTGGTTCCGGTGGTGGTCTGATTGGTCCACAAACATGGCCCAATTAACTTTGCTTTGGTTTTTTGAGGAACCCACCAGAAATATCATGAATATGACCCATTAAAAAGATAAATCCATGAAGGATCTTTATTAAGTATTTGACCCCATCTAATTTCCATTTTCCATAATTAATTTCGGAGTCAAATTTGTCAACTACCTTGTCCCAGAATGGTGTATGAAATGATAGAACGGTTGACTTGGACTCAGGAAGGACAGGAACTAATACCGACTCAGGAAGGTGACTTAAGTCGAGTAAAGGTTCAGGAGTCGAAATGAGTTCAGGAATTGGGTCCAAGTCAAAAGGTTGAAACTCCAGTCCACATGTAATGTCCAACAATGGAATGTGACCTAATATGGGTGTTATCTCTTTACTTCCAATATTAAGGAATTCTAGCTCATCGCCATACAATTCTTCAAAACTAAGGTCAACATCTTCAGTCAGAATTGTACAATCAGTTTCAGAAGTAAAGAGATTGTGAGAATCTAGGTCACATTTCTCATGTAGTTCAATACCAAAGAATGGAGAACTTGCCAATTTGTCAATAGTATCTTCAGAAGTGTATAATTGGTCAAGTTCAATATGATCCTCAAAGATGGGTGATTCAACTTCATTATGATTTGGACAGGATCCAATGTCGACTCGGGAAAAGATTGAACTCAGGTAAGGTTACCGGAGTCATTATTGAATCAGAAAAAAGAATTGAATCACTAAGTTGGGGTTCAAGATCATATTCCTCATGTAGTTCAATTCCACAAAAATGTGAACTTGCCAATTTATCAATGGGACTTTCAAAAGTATGAAATTGGTCAAGTTCAATATGATCATCATAAAATTGTGGTGATTCAATTTCACAATGGATAGGCACTGGATCCAATATTGACTTTGGAAATGGAGTGAAATCAGATAAAGATACGGGAGTCATTATTGGATCAGGAAGTAGAATTGAATCATCAAGTGGAAGTTCAGGATCATATTCATGTTCAAGTTCAATTTCAGGAAAAGGAAAACTTGCCAAAATGTCAATGGTTTTTGAAGTTTGGACAAGTTCAGGTGGTTGTGCTGAAATTGAATTATGATTTTCAAAACTACATGACTCATCGGCTTTAACAGAGTGGCTAGTGACACCAGATCTGGTCAAACGGTGAGAACGTAAAGATTCAACCATCATATCTATGTCACGATTTCTAGCATTTTGAGCATGAGTCATGTCTTCAAGCATCTTTCCATAATTGATGAATTCATTGTCTGGATGAAAAGATGAAGTATTGTCTTGGAAGTGATAGTGAAATTGTGAGTCCATCAGATTTTGTGATTTGTGTTTGGACTCACGCATACTCATTTCCAAATTGATGGTGTTCTATTTTGGACTGGTGGAAATGAGTCTGTGTCTTGAAAAATTGTGGACTGGGTGAAGAAGGAGGACAAGGAGTTTGAAAATTTTGCTCAGGGTAAGTGAATCCCCAATGACTGACTCGGTGAAGAGTTGAAATCATTATGGAAATTATAATTATTAGATGGGGGGTATGGGTCATATTGATTCGGATAAGGCCAACCCGGCGTATGTGGTTGGTGCATATTGTAAAACGCCGGGTTGGAATTATCCGAATAGAATGGAGTCTGTATGAAATATGGATTATTATTAGGATGGAAAGAATTGTGATTGTTGAATGCCATATCACACAATGAAATACAAACAAAAAGAAACAAACAAATAAACAATCAAGAAAGAAAAATTCTAACCTAAGTTAGGGTAGACCTATGACCTAGACGACTCCTAACTGATTAGACCGTCCACGGAAGTTTAGTGTAGACTTTGACCACAAGCTAATCAGCCAGGAAAGGACAAGGTTGTTGGGAGGTTTTCCGTCAGAGACGTTCCTTAATTAAGTAACCAGCAACCTTCGGGCTTTCGGCCCTCAATCCCTTTCCTAGACACTGATTTTACAAAAGTCACTTTCCAACACTTTTCCCCCTTAGGATAATCTCCTAAGTGAGTCCGAGATGTCCCTAGGGCCAACGTCTACTTTTTTTTATTAATTAGGCTTGGGTTAGTGAGTGCTGGAATGGTGGTTTTTGGGCTAAGGAAAGGGTAATGAAATCCCCACCTTATCTTATTTATGGGTTAGTGCCCTTAAAATTGATTTGTGCAAGTGTACAAGATATATAACTAGGATACACTCAAAGCATGAAAATCAAGCAAGAGATGATTCCTAGTCTACATGCAATGCAAACGTACCTTGCTCCAGCACTCTTCAACAGTAAAAGTAAATGAATTGAAAAGACACGTGCCTAGAAATGCAAATGTCTAATCAATTTTTTAACGTTTCAAAAATTTTTTTACTGTTGTTTATTTAGCAGGAGTATGGTGAAGCATACAGGAAAAGAATTATTGCAGCAGATGTATTGTGCAGAGCTGCAAACCCTGCAGAAAAATTGTTAGGAGTTCACTCCTCCTTGCCGCAATTCTGCGGCAAAAGCCGTGAATCTGCGGCAATTCAGAGGACTTCTGGTTTCTGCTTTCGAGAGCAGAAGCCCAGAGTCACTTATATGTTATGCAATGCAAATTTTCCTGTTTTCTTCACCTGTAACCTGCAACAGAGAAGAAGATTCGTTTAGTTCTTCACTTGAAATCAAAAACCGTTGCTCTCCCCGGCAACGGCGCCAAAAATTTTGATTGGGAAAGGATAGTGTGAAGTATATGCACAAATATTCAGTCAAAGAGGGAAGGTTTAGAGTCAACCTTAGTGCTTGATCACTCCACAAATGTATTTCATATGTTTAATGTATCCTTTCCAATCTCCGTTATAGCATGGGCTATACCGGGTCGATTCTCAGGGAGAGCTTGCGATGGAAGCGTTACGGTTTGTTGTGAAGAAAGCAAACGAAGATTCTTCTTTGTCTTAAAAAGAATGAATAAAACATGGAAAAAGAAATGAAAGAATGGGTAGCTTTGTTCATGATGGAAAATGAAAAGAAATCAAAGAAGAGATTTGCTTTTGGAATTAAAACTAAAAGAAAGAAAACTTTGAAGAAGACTTTGAAGGTGGAGAAAACCATGACTAGCTAACCTTACTACCTTGCTAAAAACTTACTAAACTCCGTGATAATGAATGCGTGCCTCATGTTGATTCATCGGCATAGATTTGTCTTGCGTGTTGGTCTAATTACTTTCCCACTTGAATGAAGGGTGATCACTCTTGGACTTGTCTTGTAGCCTCATAGATGTCATTGGCCTACAAGATAGACTTTCAATAATGGAATCAAAAGAGCGACACACAAGGGATGCTAAGGAAGAAGATACACATTCATTAATTGAAGTAAAGAAGTTGTATAGCAAATAGCATATGTTTGGTGATCCATCTCCATGTTCCATCAAGGCACTTGTTCTAAAGACAAGGCTCTAAATGAGGCACACATGAATCATATGGAGAATTACAACAAGAACTTGCCAAGCATGAAAGTAACCCATCGGAGAAGAGAAGACCATACAACTTGCAAGATTAAAGATAGCAATCACCCATGAGTTAGTAGTTAGCAAGGTTAGTGGTTAGCTAGTTCATGGTAGAAAAGTTAGCTACTAGCCATTACAAGAAAAGAAAAGCAAAGCATGAATTAAAGTGCAAGTAAAGTAGAGCTAGAATCAAAGAAAGCAAGTAATACTAGAAAATGCTCAAGTAGAGAAGAAGAGAGGATCAATCCTTACTTCACAAGTTGTCACTCCTTGGTGTACACAAGCTTTCTCTCTCTTACAACTCTCTTTTGCAGAATTTCTAGGGAAGAAGAAGGAGATCTAAAGAACTAAATCCTAGAGAAAAATACAAAATTACAAAGCTTTATCCTATCATCTCTCCTCTTCTGTTCAGTCTTTTTTCGCAGGTCCTTGGTCCAGTATTTATAGCCTCAGAGAGAATTCTCCAGAAGATGAACAGGTGGCAGAAATCTGGGACTCAACGGCCCAGATTTTGCGGCAATTTGGCGGCAAATTGCGGCACTTTTGTGGCCGTTGGATCCCAGATTTTTGTTACAAGTTTGTTACGAGGTTGTTATCCACGTGGCCTTCTAGAATCTTGAGCTGGCATGTAGAATTCTCTAGATCCTGGATTCAAATTTGGGCTCTCTTTTTGGGCTTTGAATTAATCTCTTTTATTATTGCTAATTAAAGAGATTTTGGGCCTTTTCTCCATTTGAGTGTGGACCTGCAAAAATATAGAGAAGATGAGTAAATATCATATTTTTATTTGCAAAATGCATGGAAATGATATGGTAAAATATGCAGAATTGAATACCAATCAGTGGCCCTACGTTAACTCGGACTCATTAGGATATTGGTTGAAGGAGGAAGTTGTTCGAAATTAACTCTCGTCAAATCGGTGTCTAGGAAGTGGATTAAGGGCCGAAAGCCCGAAGGTTAGTGGTTATTTAATTAAGAAACGTCTTTGACGGATAACCTCCCACCGATCTTGCCACATACCTGGTCGATTAACTTGTGGTTAAGGTCGGCAATATGCCTCCTAAAGACAGTCTAAAGTTAGGAGTCGTCTAGGTCTAGGCATACCCTAAATTAGGATTTTTTATTTGTGATTATTTTTTTCTCTTTCTTGATTGATTGGGTGAACTTGTTTGTTAACTGTGCATGTCGGCTTGGTCGAGAGACCCAGTCACATCTAGACTAATAGGAATAGTTCACCACCCAAACAGAAATCCGATTCACACATGGCACAACCACCATCACTGCAAGATAGGTTCTATCCTATTAGGACCTCTCTTCCATCTTGCATTCAGTTGCCCAATGAAGGTGTTGACCAATTTAAGCAAAAACCACAATACATCAACACTCTTCCTAAATTTCATGGATTTGAATCCGAGGATGCATACTTTTTCATAAGGGAATTTGAAGAAGTATGTCTAATGATGAAAATACCTAGCCTAAGAGTAGATGCTATTAAATTACAGTTTGTCCCATTCTCTTTGAAAGACTTAGCAAAGAAATAGCTTTACAGTCTAGAAGCCGGTTCCATATCATCATGGGATAATTTCATCAAAACCTTCTTAAAGAAGTTCTATCTCGTCACAAGACTACATAAATTAGGAAAAGCATCTTGCAGTTTAAGCAAACAGTCAATAAACCTTTTTGAAAGTACTTCGAATGTTTTATGGACCTCCTTGCCCAATCCCCTCACCATGGGATAGAGAAATGGCGACTTTGCCAACTCTTTATAATGGATTAGAATATCAAAGAAAAACCCTATTAGAATCTATGTGCCAAGGAGGATTTTTGAAAAAGAATGAAGACGAAGGATGGTTATTATATGAAGATTTAGCTGATAAGACCATCCAATGGGAACCAACTCCGAAAAAATTTAGGACTAATGACCTTAGCTCTTCTAAAGGAGGTGTCCATTCCATTAAGACAAACATAGCTACCAAAGCTAAACTAGCTGATGTGATGCGAAGACTAGAAGTTCTTGAAACTAAAGAACCAGTCTTAGTGAACCAAGTCAGCCCAACACCTTCGGCGGGCTGTACTTATTGTCAAGCCATGAACCATGTGTTCGAGGAATGTCCCATCTTTATAACTCATCAAACTTTGCCCGAGCAAATGAATGCAGCCTTCACAAGGCCCGCTAACCATCCATATTCATCCACCTATAATTCCGATTGGAGAAATCATCCAAATTTCTCATTGGGCCCAAACAACAATGATCAAACAAAGCCCAAATTCTCCAACAATTTTTAACAATCTCCTCGTCAACAAAATTTTCCCAACCAAAGTCCTCCACCCTCTTTCTAAATTCACTTATGGAAATAAGACTTTCCAATGGAAAGAAAGGTAGACACTCTAGTTAAAAGCCAAGACACACTAGCTCAATCTTGACTAGGATAGAGATGCAACTGAATCAACAAGAAAGACAAAAGGGAACTCTACCAAGTCAACCATTGTTAAACCCTAGGAATCCTAGGCAAGCCAATGAGGATCAAGACCCAAACCAGTATAACTTGATTCATATGTTGAGGTCAGGAAAACAAGTTGATAATCTAGTATCCATGCTACCGGACCTAGCTCAATTGTCTATTCCATCTAGTTTCACTCCATCTCCACAAAACTCCAAAGAAACAGAAGTTGATAAGTCAGCAAAATAAGTGCACTAACCTATAGCCTCATTTCCAAATAGGCTTAGGAGTAATAATAATGCACATATGGAGAAACTGCTCTAGGTATTTAATCAAATTAGGCTTAATACACCACTTCTTGATGCAATCCAACAGGTCCCTAGTTATGCCAAATTTCTTAAGGACATATGCACCAAGAAAAGAAAGACAAATGTGCCCAAGAAGATTTTTCTAGCCACTAACATTAGTGAGTTATTGTTCAACCAGACCCCAGTCAAGTACAAAGACCCTGGTTGTCCCACCATTTCTTACACAATAGGTCAAACTGAAATTAGTAGAGCACTCCTCGATTTAGGAGCAAGCATTAATTTACTTCCCTTCTCCGTATATCAACAACTTGGCTTAGGCGAACTCAACCCAGCTCAAGTTATGATCCAATTAGCTGATCGATCAATTAAAGTTCCAAAGGGAGAGATCAACGATGTCCTTATACGTCTAGGAGAATTCATTTACCCAGTAGATTTCATTGTTTTAGGACACAATCAGTGTCTAATCCTAGGTCCCAAACTCCCGACATCTTAGAACGTCCTTTCCTACCAACTGCTAACACATTCATAAATTATAGAAACAGATCTATGAGATTGACTTTTGGAGACATGACCAAGGAAGTCAATGTTTTCAACTTAAGTAAACACCCCTACGACATAAATGACCAACCCTTTGAGGTCAACTTCATTGAAAATATGACTAGTGAGCACAAAGAGGAGATCACACTAGAATAAAAGGATAGTGAAGAGTTAGAATCTAGTGATCTCAACCTTGATGAGATTGAGTGGGTAGCAAGTCCAAGTTCCATAGAGATTGAGAATTTAAGCTTAACACCTCCACCCATCGAGCCACCTCCTTCCTTGGAGTTAAAGACCTTGACTAAACATCTTAAGTACGCCTACCTTGGTGAACAAGAGACGCTACCAGTCATAGTTGCATCGAATTTGACTAATAGGCAAGAAGAAGACCTATTGGCAACCCTTAGAACACATAGGGAAGCCATTGGTTGGACTATGTCCGATATCAAGGGACTAAGCACTAAAATAGTCTAGCATAAATCCATCTAAATGAAAGGGTTAAACCAAAGAGGGACCCACAACGTAGGCTAAACCCGCTCATGCAAGAGGCTGTACAAGGCGAAATAATAAAACTGCTGGATAATGGGATCATTTATCCCATTTCTGATAGTCAATGAGTCAGCCCAGTGCACGTGGTCCCTAAAAAGTCCAGTTTTACTGTGGTGGAAAACGACAAGCAAGAGTTAGTGCAGACACAACTACCTACTAAGGTTTGAGTATGCATAGACTATCACAAATTGAACGCCACTACTAGAAAAGACCATTTTCCCTCCCATTTATTGACCAAATGCTGGAAAGATTAGCGGGCCATGAGTATTACTGTTTCTTGGACGGTTACTCAGGGTATAACCAAATCCCAATATCCCTGGAGGACCAAGAAAGACAACGTTCACATGTCCATTTGGGATGTTTTCCTATCACCAAATGCCTTTCGGCCTATGCAATGCCCCCGCAACATTCCAACGTTGCATGTTAAGCCTTTTCTCCGACATGGTCGAGCGCTTCTTGCAGATCTTCATGAATGACTTCTCCGTCTTTGGAAATTCATTTGACCAATGTCTACATCACTTAGAGCTAGTACTAAAAAGGTGCACTGAAAAGAACTTGACCCTAAATTGAGAAAAGTGCCACTTTATGGTGCAGCATGGGATTTTCCTAGGTCATGAGATATCTAGGAAAGGGATCAAACTGGATAAGGCTAAGGTGGAGATCATAGTCAAACTCCCAATTCCACGATGCGTGAAAGACATTCGTTCTTTTTTAGGACATGCCGGGTTTTACCATAGGTTCATTAGGGATTTTAGCAAAATTGCTAGACCCCTTCAAACCTTTTAGCTAAAGACGTGCCTTTCATCTTTGATGATAAGTGTAGTAGCGCATGGGAGAAGCTAAAATTGGAACTTATCTCTGCACCTATCATCTCACCTCCGGACTGGTCCAAACCCTTTGAGATTATGCGTAATGCCTCCGATTTTGCTATAGGCGCTGTCTTAGGACAATGCAAAGATAACAAGAAACACGTGATCTATTATTCAAATAGGACACTCAATGATGCCCAAGTGAACTATACTACAACCGAGAAAGAATTCTTGGCTATAGTGTTCGCATTGGAGAAATTCCGCCCATACCTACTTGGCACCAAAATCACGATATTCACCGACCATTCTGCACTTCGATACCTAATGCTCAAAAAGGATGCGAAGGCCCGACTCATTCGTTGGATCCTCCTCCTCCAAGAATTTGATCTCGAAATTCGAGATAAAAAGGGTGTTGAAAATGTCGTCGCACACCTTCTCTCTCGTGTGCCAAACGCACCTTCCGACGAACTAACCATCAACGATAATTTCCCTGACGAACAACTTTTAGCCATCTCTAGGAACCATGGTTTTGCCGACATAGTTAATTACTTAGTCACAAACCAAACACCATCTAGTTAGTCAAAACAGGATAGATGCCGGTTCTTGTCTCAATTCTGGTATTTCATGTGGGAGGACCCTTACCTCTTCAAATATTGTAGCGACCAAATAATTAGGAGATGTGTTTCAGAAGAGGAAACTAGAAGCGTTCTAGCCTTTTGTTATAAATTTGCTTGTGGTGGACACTTCGATCCCTGTAAAACAGCCGAAAAGGTACTACAGAGTGGCTTTTATTAGCCCACTTTGTTTAAAACGCATTTGACTTTTGCAAAACTTGCACAAGATGTCAAATGATAGGAAGGATTTCTAAACATAATATGATGCCCCTAAACCCAATTCTAGAAGTAAAACTCTTTGATGTTTGGGGCATTGATTTTATGGGTCCCTTCCCTAATTCATTTGGGCACCAATACATCTTATTGGCTATAGATTACGTATCCAAATGGTTGAAGCCATTCCTTGCAAGACAAATGACAACAAAGTTGTTGTCAAGTTCTTGAAAGAAAACATCTTTTCATGCTTTGGAACCCCTCGTGCCATAATTAGTGATAATGTTACACATTTTTGCAATAGAACTTTTGAAACTCTTATGCGAAAATATACCATAACACACAAGTGAAAGTACACCTAAAGGGGTGAATAGGTGTAATGCTAATCTAATGAGCTAACAACGGAAATTAAAACTAATTTGCAACTACACTTAATACAACCAATGAGTGTAGCCGAATTCCCCGTGAAGGGCTCTGGACTAACTCCTCTTGATTCCTCTGAATAAGAGTTGAGGTGCTATATGAAGCTCTCGTGTTAAGTATAAGTGAGGCACACAAGCACACAAGCATATAAGATATGGCAATATGAATCAATGCTCAACACAAGCAAATATGATGTGATGATATGAATGATGCAATGCACAAATAAAAGAGAGAGAGTTAGAGTCAATGGATCAAACGCAAAGACAAAGATGTGTTCCGAGGTTCGAGCCCCTAGCTCTACGTCCCCGCCTTCACCACCGTGAAGGATTTCTAATCCACTAACTTGTCCACCGAGGACTCCCACCGAGGGAACCTCCACCGAGGAGGATTTGTACAACACCGGGAGTACCGAACTCCTCTCTCAACCAACAACCTCTACCGAGGTTATACAACCACAATCCACCTCTACCGAAGAGGGATACAAATCAACCACCAACTCCACCTCACCAAGAGGGAGTAAACAACAATCTCCACCTCTACCAAAGAGGGAGCAAACACCACTCCAATCAACCTCTACCAAAGAGGGATACAACAAATAAAGGAGGTACAACACAAGGAGGTATCAACAACCTCAAACAACTTCTTTTTCCCACAAATAATGATCCTAATAGAATAGGATAGAAGATAGCTCAAGTATGAAAAAACTAGAGTTTGGAAAATAAAAACTCAAAGAAAATACTTGGGAAAACTCTTGGTAAAAGATAGAAATGAAGAACAAAGCAAATCTCCCAATTTTCTATTTTCTTTGATTTTTTCAAAACCCTAAAACAAAATAAAGATAGATCTTTTGAAGCTCTAAAATACTTTTTAAAACTTGTAAAAACACTTCAGAAAGTAGGAATTTTTGCTCTTAAAAATCTTGTCAAAATCCCCAAGAAATGGGGCTTAAATAGGCCTCTCCAACAAACTAGTCGTTGGCTATTTTTACAGCCTGGACGGCTGGCGGTCGACCGGAGGAAGCCGGTCGACCGCCCGGTCGACCGCCCAAAAACAGAGAGCAGAGCTCTCTGGTCCGGTCGACCGGCCCAAGTACCAGGCCAGACGTGCACAGGCTGTGCACGTCGGTCGACCGACCCTGGGTCCGGTCGACCGTGCGGTCGACCGCCAGAGCCTGTCAGGCACTGTTCTGGGTCAGAAAAACAGTTTAAAAATATTCTAAAAATTCCATAAAAACTTCTAAAAATCTACAAAAATAGTTTTATCATTTTGCATTGATATATAAACATGTGATAAAAATTTCAACTCAAATATCAAGCATATTGAACCATTTTTGTGTCTTACAAGTTTTTCCAAAACCAAAAACTGTATTTTACCAAACATGGATTTTTCAATAGGAAATCTGATTTTTCCTAAAACTCATTGAATTACAAAAACATGATATTTAAACACATTGAAGCATGTTGCATATGGACATAAGTCCAATATACATGAAACATATATATATCATAGTTTTTGTCTTTTAAATCCAAAAATATGTTTTGTTAAAAATACCAAAACATAAAACGTGTGTGTATTGTGCACTTGAGCATATCAACTATCTAATCTTTACACATGGATCTAAAACACACAAAACTAAACTAAGATACCTAAGTCTTCTTGATGATCTTCCATCTTCAAGGCGACTCGATCCAAACTCCGTGATCCACCGAGCGCTATGTATGATCTTGATGCTCGGGCTCTGGAATCACCATGTGAAAGCTTCTAAACTCCTTTGTTGAAGCTATCACCAACTAATATCTTGGTTAAAGATCTGAAACTTAAACAAGACAAGATAATTAGTAAACATAACTACATGAGTTAATCATCATCAAAACTAGAGTGGAAGGCCTCTGGGCCAACAACAACCATCCTCAAACCAGTGGGCAGGTAGAAATCTCAATAGGCAAGTTAAGCTTATCTTGGAGAAAATTGTGAATCAAAATAGAAAGGACTAGTCTACCAAATTGGTGGATGCCTTATGGGAATATAAGACCCCTTTAAAAAGATTCTAGGAATGTCTCCTTATAGGTTAGTCTTTGAAAATGCTTGCCACCTTCCTATTGAGTTAGAGCACCATGCTTATGGCAATTAGGCAGCTGAATTTTGATCTAGATAACCCGGTGCACTTCGAAAATTGCAAATTTCTGAACTTGAGGAGTTAAGGAACGAGGCGTATGAAAATGACGATTATGAAAGATAGGATTACTGTTTTTCATGATTAGTTTATCATGAGAAAAACTTTTGTCCAAGGACAAAAGTCTTATTCTATAACTCTAGACTTCACCTCTTTCCCAGAAAGTTAAAATCAAGATGGACAAGGCCTTTCGTTGTTAAGACTGTGTTTCCACATGAAGCCATAGAGATATACGACTCTAAGAATGGAAATGAATTCAAGGTAAATGGTCAACGTCTGAAATCATTTTTGGAATCAGTACCGGAAGCAGACACAGCCATGGGTCTTTTTGACCCAATGTATCGGTAACTCTACCTCTCTGCCAGTTCATATGCATTTATACATACGTGCATACATTGGGGACAATGCATGAGACAAGTGTGTGGGAGGGTACTAACCTTAATTTCAAAATAATAAAAAATAAAAAAAAAATAATAAAATAATAAAAAAGATATTTTATTTTAACATAGATTATTGACTAACTATAGGTTGCTGTTAACATAACTCACTAACCTTAGGTTATTAACTTAACAAAAATAAAAATAAAAAATAATAATAAAGCTTAAAACAATAAATATAAAAAAATTAAAAAAATATTTGGAAAAGGAGACAATATTTTGACTTATCTTTTGATAGAAATCCAAGTTAATCTTAAGAATTAGGAAAATCATGATTAGGATTTCTAAAAACTTGGTCAAAATAAAATAAATTGTTTGATTTTTTAGGTATAGGAGAAAAATTTAAATAATTAATTAGTCTTGATTTTTACCTTAATGAAATGTGCATACCTAATACACTTTCACATCTAGGATTCTAAGACAAAGACTCTTGTGCCTTGTAAAAAAATAATATAAAAAATAGAGTTCACTAATTAAGCTGGATACATGTGCCTCAAGAAGCATAAGTATTCACGCCTAAAGGTGATTTTATAAATAAAGTCCTTGGTTTTGTGGCCTAGTTCACTCGAGTTCTTAAGTACGTGGGGTGTTTTCTCACCCGGTGCCCTAACTGACCAGTTTGGGAGCCACCGACCTTAGGCTTGCTACATGGGTGAATTAGAAAGCCTAAGAAAATTAAGAAATATTATCTATATATGTACTAACATATCTAATAGTCAATTAGTTAGGTATGAGGGCCTCAAGAAGCCTTGATACTTATACAAAAGAAAATTAGATGAGTTATACATATTAAAAAAAATAAATAAATAAAATAATAATAATAAAGAGGCATGATAGTCCAAGTTAAAGAATCCCTAGTAAAGATTCACATTCACAAGGATGCATATGACTTAGGGTAACAAAAGAGACTATATAAAATTTAATTTTAATCCTTACCTAAAATTGATAACGAATTATTGTATAAAGATTAAGTTCAAGAATGAATAAAAATGATAATCCTAAAACTTATAGATTACTTAATTTCTTCAAATATATTTCAAATATTTCTCTCCTTTTTTAAAATAAAAAAATTAATCACTAACATTTTCTTTTTCTTTTATGGATTTTGTGGGTGTAATCCATTGAAAACCCTCACGAGACAACACTCATCCTCTAGGGGTAACCTAGAAGTTTAACGGCTTGCTGCACGTGCTAAGTGCAACCGTGATTCCTACGAAAGTGAGTTAGCATATGTTAGTTTTTATTTTCTTTTCCTTTTTCTTTTTATTTTTACTCGAGGACGAGTAAAAAGATAAGTGTGGGGGTGTGATAGGTAGTCAAAAGTGAATATTTATCATCATATTTTCCTACTTATTCTTTTATTAAGCATTGCTACTAATGTTTTATTGTTTAAAGTTATGTAAATCTTGAGTAATTAAAGAATAAAGAAATAAAGCACAAGTGAATCCTAAAAGCCCAAAACTCCCACAAGCCGACATGCATAATTTATTTTAGTAATGTAGAAACTTCTATCTTATCTAACCTAATCTAAACTTAGATTTTAAATTATTAATTTAAAATCTAGGCGAGAAAGAGGAAGTATAAAATAGAACTCCTAAATGCTAAAGAGGAGGAGAAAAAGGATAAGATGGATCTTTATCCTAAAATAGAGATGAACTTCTACTTAAACCTGGTTGCTTGCAATACAAAGATAAAGATAAAGGGAACAAATCCTTTTCAAAATTCAGATTTATGATAACTTGCTTCCCAAGTTATCCAGAGTTCTCAAGATAGAGGGTCTAAATGTAGAATCCAGAAGGAGGTGCCCAGATGGATGGACCAGATAAGGCCACGCGAGAAAGCGCGTGGCCATTGGCCATAGCCGCGTTTCCGCGACCGTTTGGATGAATCTGGCAATGCGGTTTCGTGGGAGAGTTATACTGGGACTCTACGTCTTATATCTCCTATAAATACCCCTGCAGAGCAAAAGAGAGGGGGATTTGTAGGGTTTTCTTTAGATCTTTTCTTCTTTTTGAATTTTCTTGTATTTTTTGTTTTTGTTATTTGGAGAAGAAGATTGTTGAAGAAGCAGAGGAGTTTTGTAATTGGTCAGTGACATCCAATAAAAGGTTCTTCATTCTTTTTATTCTTTGCAATTCAATTTAGTTTTCTACTTAGATTATTTATTTTTCTTCTTTTAATGCAACTTTTCTTATTTGAAATAAAAATTAAAAATAAAAATAAAAATATGAATAACTTATTACACCTATAGTTTGCTAATCTCTCGATCAACCCTAGTTTAGTTTAAAAGATGAACTGATTGACATCTATGCTTATTAAAAACCCTAAGAGTTAAATTGGTGTTCTTGAAGATGAATCAATTGATTTAGTTTAACTAATTTGGGTTGCACTTTTTAAATGGTCATTCATGGTTCATATTTAAATACTTTGATAGCATAATTTTAATTGGACTTTTTTATGCTATTCTTTGAAATTAAGATGAACTATAGTTTAATTTTTATTAGTGCAAACTAATTAAGGTTTACAATATCTTTATTCATCTTGCTTGATTCTCAATCAAAATGGGTAGGTAATTCCTCATTCAGTATGATGTTCTCTCTTTGAGACAATACTTTGGTTGTGGTAGATGATTAGTAAACTATAATTCTTTTGCTTGATTAAATCTAATTCTCACGATAAATATCTCTTTTTCTTTTCCAAGCGAATTACAGAGAAGATCGTTCCGAAAATCTTCCTTCGCATCCTTCCCTGTAGATCGACCCGTTTAGCTCTTGCTACACGGTTGCAGTGAAATGAGATTAAGATTTTCAAAACTCTTTCTTTATTATTTTTTCCGTTTCAATCACATAGCATCACTCAGGGTAATATTTTCTATTTTAGAGAATTTTTAGAATTTTTCTGAATTAGTCAAAATTTAACCGATTAAAATAATATTATTATTTTTCTTTTCTTTTCTTTCTTTTTCCTTCTCCACTCTTTTACTTATTTTTCCAATTTTCTATTTCTTTTTATTTTTTCTTTCATTTCGTCCTCTTCCTTTTTCTTTTTTCCTTTTTCTTTCCTTTTCTTTTCTTTTCTTTTGTTTTCTCCCACTTTCTACGCTCTTCTTCTCTTTTCCCTTCTCTCTTTTTCTTTTTTCTTCTTCTTTCTTTCTTCTCCGCAATTTTCCATCTCTTCCCTCCCGAAAGCTAGTCAAATCCGTCCTCCCTCTCTCTCCAAAATCCCTCTCTCTAAAATTCTTACTCTCTCTTCTCCATCAATCCCTCTCTTTTGCTCACCTCTCTCTACCTCCCCAACCAGCCGGCGCCCTCCACTACCGGCCAACCCCGGGCCCTCTCCTAACTCTGATCACCCCATCTCTACTCTCTCCTCTAATTTCACCTCCACAACCATCAATCCTATCACCACTTCCACCACTATAAAACCACTATCACCTCCTCCATAGAGGCCAAAATAATATAGTTGTTGGGGTCAAATCATGCTAGAAATGGTCGGTCGGTCAACCGCCAATATTAAATTTGACTGTTGGGGGTAACCAGTCGACCAGGCGGTCGACCAAGAAACTGAGAGTTCGGCAAACTAAGTTGGTCGACCAGTCAGTCGGCCGATCTGTGCTACGATCGACCTGTCGATTGACCAAACTTCTAACTCTCTTAAGTTGTGCACATCGGTCTACTGTGTGGTCGATTAGCAGAACAATTGAGCTATGCGGTCAGTCAACCGTGCAGATGACCAACTAAGCCCAAAAACCCTATATTTAAAATATTTAAGCCTCTTTTTAAATTCCTATTTAAATACCAATAAATCTCAGTAAATTTTATAAAATAAGTTCATATAAATACAATAAAGTGCAAATATGTGTGATCAAAAATCAACACATATTACAGACATGACAACTTATTTTGAGATATAGAAATTTAATCTTAAAATAAAAACCATATTTTTTAAAAACTAAACTTTAAAATGGAAACCAATATTTTGCCAAAACTCCATAAATATTAAAAAAAAAATTTCAAAGTCTTTTGAAGTCCAATATGTATGGATAGAATCTAGTACAAACATAAAACAATATGGACATGTTGTTGATGAAAATCAACTTAAGAATATCAAAGCATAAATTTGTTAAACCGAAACTAAAAACTCATCAAAATATGTTTCTTTAAATAAATAAATCTCTAATATGTGTGGATAGAATTCAACACATATTCCAAACTATAAAACTTATTCTTTGAGATATAAGTCATATAAACACAATATATGAGTTTAAAATACAAAGTATAGAATATTTGATAAAACGATATTGTTTAAACTCAACTTCTTGAAAACCAAAATATCAAAACTTTTGTTCTTGAAATCCAATATCAAGCTTTGTGTGTGTGTGAGCTTGAGAAATCAAAACTAATCTATTCTATATACAAGGTCTAAACTCACAATCTATAAACTCAAGTCTTCTTGAAGATCTTCTTCTCCATATAGACTTGATCCAAACTTAATTCCATCGAGTTAGACTCCTCCTCGAGTACTTGATGTGATCTATACACTTGAGCTCTAACACGTACTAACTTTAAAATTTGACTATGAATCTTTTGTTAAAGCTAAATATCAACTAAGATCTTAAATGAATATCTAAAACTTAATAAATACAAGATCATTAGTGCTATAACTATATGAGTTAATCATCATCAAAACTAAAGAGATAGGCCTTTGGGTTAACAAACTCTCCTTTTTGGTGATAACAAAACTCATGGAGTTATATATGCATGGATTAAAGATAAGCTTTGTAAAAGCTCCCCCTTAACTCATGCATAATATAAAACATATAGATATTCAATGTAAGCTCATAGATACCAAACAAATTATGGATATAAAAAAAACATATATGCAAAAACATGCACATGCTTAAATAAACTCTAAATTTCTCTCCTTTTTTTTGTCAATTCATCAACAAAGGTAAAGAAAACATGATAAATGTATATGCATTAAAAATCTATGAAGAGGAGAGACATTAAGTTAACCCCCTTGCATACATGCATTACATGGAGAAAGGATAATTAAACCTTAACCCACATAAGCATTATATAAATGTAAGATGGAGATATTAAGCTCTCCTACACATATGTAGGATATAGAGAAGAGAGGTCAATCTCTTCTTTATACATTACACTCAACATAAATTTACAGATAAAGAAGATATTAAGTTAATTTTCCTTGCATATAAGCAATATATATATCAAAAACAATTTTATGAATATTTTAATTTTCTAAACCAATTGAAAGGATAATAATTGAAAGATAACAATAATTAAATATTTCATACAACATGAGCATGGATAAGAGACAATTGCATTAAGATAACTCAAACAATTAACTAAAAATTCTTATCAAAATTTTCAAACAAATAACTCAAAATTTCCCCCTCTTTTTGTCATACATCAAAAAGGGATACCAATTTTGAGAATTCAAATACCAATTGCAAAATTCTAATATAAAGTGAAGCTCATGATAACAATTTTGAAATTATAAACAATTTTGAAAAGTACATACCAATTGAAATAATTGATACCAATTGAAAATATGAACCGTTTTTTAAAACAAATTTTTTTCTCAAAAGTAGAGAATTAAAATATCGATTTAAAATTTAAATCAAGAAATGTCTCTACTTTTTGAAATACCAAAGAATCAATGCATAAGTTTTGAAAAGTGATATCAATAGAAAGTGATATCAAACCATGATACCAATTGAAATGAACACCAATTATGATACCGATTTAAAATAAACGTAAGCTTAGCATGAAATCAATTGTGTTTTAGGAATATGTATGAACATTATTAAAACTTGCACCATCAATCATATATATATGTATAATACCAATGAAAATTTAATACCATTTGAAACTATGAGGCATACATATAAAGGTAAACAAGAATGAGCATACAAAAATTAAATATCATATGAATCATGTGTATAACTCATTGAAATCACTAACCTATATATACATGTCAAAGAAATAGTCAATTAAGCATAAAAGGTATGATCACCTAACCAACCTCCCACTAAGGATAGAAGTTTTTAAAATAATTATTTGAAAATAGTTAAGTATAGATTGAAAATACCACCAAGTGAAGAAAAAAAGAATCATTTTAAAATAGTTGTGAAAGCTAGTTCAAAATTCTTCAAATAAGAAATTAATCATATACATCTCATGAGAAATGATAATTACATAAGAATTATCACTCAAAATTTATATAGCATGAACATGCTTATAAATGATATGCAACGAATAAAGTCCATTAGCAATTTGCATGAGTAAACATAAGGTGAGTGCACAAGATTTATGTAAATAGTATTTTCATGAAAGTAAACAATTTTGTACAAAACCAAAACTCATTTGAAATTCTTTTTCAAAATTTGACATATAGAAAATTTGATGAGATCACAAATTAAGAAAATTCATTCTTACTAAGCGATATCAAAATGCATATCGGTTTTGCACGATATAGAGATAGAGATTAGTTCTATCAGTTTGGTAACTATCTCTATCCTTCATATTTTGTTTACACATACTCTAATTGAATGATTCTTTAGCATATCATGATTTACATATTTTGGTTTACTTGTACGATTATCAAAATTGGATTCTAAGTTTACCTCAAGGGAGTTGTTCCCTTGGACCATGTATCATACTTGGTCGGAATCGTCTTCACTTGATTCTCTTTCCATATTGTTTGAAATTTGTTCTTCGAGAGAGATTAATGTGTTCCATATCGCAAAAGTGGAATCACAATTAAAAACCTCAAAAAGATAAGCATTGCTAAATTTTTGCTTTAGTGCAATCATGGCTTCTGCATTAGCCTCAAAATATTTGTCATTTTTAATATATGATCTTTTAGTTGTGTTAAGATAAGATGTATTCTTAAGGCTTTAAGATATGAACTCATTTTAAGTTTTCATATATTTATATTAGAAACATCAAACATAGATGGAGCAAGATAATTCATGAGGGTGTAAAACAAGTATGAATTTATAAAGTAAATATAGAGATAAATCAAGAATCATTCCTCAGTGGTTAAACCGAATATCAGGAGCAGAGGCTCTGATACCAATTGAAATCACCTTGAGGGGGTGAATAGGTGATGGCTATACTCAATGGCAAAATGCAGAATTAAAAGCAATTTACTAATCTAGCAATATAAAGAGCAAATAAACAATCAACGCAATAAAAACTTCATAGTGAAAGTAATAAAAAAAGTGTGAGTTTAGTAGAGAAAGAGAGAAGGCAATCACAAACACTTGGAGTTTGTTTCGAGGTTCGAGCCATAGCCCTACGTCCCCATCTTCACTTAATGAAGGATTTCTACTATACTTGATCCTATAAGATCACCACTCTATACATTCCCGCAAGAACACTTTGGACCCGCAAGTCCTCTCATTTGGTGTCACAACACCTTACAATGATGATAAGTCTGCAAGCTCATTGAGGCTGCAACCTCTACAACTCGAATGCAATGAACAAATGATCTACTTCTCGATCTCTAAAAAAAAGGCTCCAACAAAATTCTTAGAACCAATTTGGCAAAGTAGGAGCTCTGAATTGTAGGTATTAAAGCTAAAAGATTTTGAGAATGAGAGCTAAACTTTGAGAGTGTAGAGTGTAGAATTGTAACTTAAATTGAAATTTCTTGAAATTTACTTCAAAAAGTTATCTCAAATATTTTCCAAACTGTTGTAAAAGAAATCTTGGGGTTTAAAATAATGTACCCCTATTTATAGAGGTCCAAGAGAGAGATTAAACCCAAAATAGCTATTACGTATTTGCCCATAAAAAGTCAAGACTAAATATAGCCATTTGGAGCATAATCCAGACTTAATTAGCTTGTCAATCGACCGTCAACGGTCAGTTTCTGACCGTTAGCGGATAACGGTCGACCGGCTAGTCGATTGTCACAAGACTAAAATTTTGACCACAACACACGGTCGACCAGGCGGTCGACCAACATGCACATTCTCAAACTTGTGCATGTCGTGCATATACGGTCGACCGTGCAGTTGACCAATAGAGTACTTCAGCTCTACCAGTGGTTGACCGTTTGGTCGACTGACTTCAGGTCAAATTCATAAAAAAACAGAAATGTTCTGAAATAAGTTTTGATTTTTACACAAAATATTTTGAATTCCTTTTATAAAACAAGTTCATGAAGAAACTTGAAGCTTAAAATATGTGTGGTACTAGATCAACACAAAATCAAAATGTGGAACTTGATTTTGTAAAATAGGAAATCTATAATATCTCTATTTTATAATTATAGATTTAATAATAAATAATAGTATTTTGATATGTGTGTGTGTGTATATATATATATATATATAATTTTTATTAATCATTGTATATTGTCTAGTGTCAATTATTATTATTAAGTGTCATTAATTACTATTATCATTACTAATTAATTATGATTGTTAGTAAAATCTAATTTTTATTAATTATTATTGTTAATATATTATATATTAATATCTTTTCTCTTCTCATTTCCAAGCTCAAGCCCTCTCTCCTCCTTTGATTTTCTTTTCATTTCCCTTTCTTTCTTGTTTTTGACCAAAGCCCAAGTTCCTAAACCCAAGTACAAACTTGAGCCCAGCCACTTCTATTTTATTTTCCATTTTTTTTCCTTTTATTTTTGCAAACCCACAACCCTGCCCATCTCCACTCTCATATATAATCTTATCTCCCTCTAATCTAATCCTAACCCCAATTATTAAATCTCCCTCTTCCACCCAACAATCATCGTCGTGAACTCCTCCACATCTCCATCTTCTTCTCTTTCCACCACCCTCATCATCACCATCATTATCATCTTCATCTTCTTCCCCTTGATCACCATGCCATCCAAATACCGCTGCGAATACCTCTGCCGAGCCACCGGCTGCCACTCTCCTCCACACAAGCTCCACAGCGCTGCCCTCCTCTGCTTTTCCCATTCACCATCTTTGGCAACCCCGATCACATCCAATAACCCATGTACAATAGCACCTCAGCCGCCATGCATCGCCAATCACCACCCAACACCTCCGGCTGCACTCCATAACCACCTACCACCCATCACCATCACCATCGCGCCATGCACACACCTAGATCGAGCCCCTTCAACATGCATCTCACCCTCTTCATTCTCGCCATCCTCCTTGTGTCGCTACCACCCAAGAACGCACACCACAACCACTATGTCATGGCCGTTGAGCACCTCCCTCTCCTTCCCTTTTTCTCCGTGAGCCGACAACCATGCTTAGCGATCGAGTCGGCATCAATCTCGCCCTCCCTGTGCATGTTTGAGTTTTTATCTTTCACTCCCTTTCTCATTGTGCACTCCTCTCTATCGCCCTCCTTGTGTGTGCGCGCGCGCGCTGTATCACTCAGTCTCTTTGTATTTCACTCTCTCTCTCTCTCTCTCTCTCTTTGTATCTCTCTCTCTTTCTCTTTTTTTCTTATTGGATCCACATGAACAAGCAATCTGACTCAGTTTGTAGTGACTCGAACTTAGACCTGTCATACGAGGTAATTGGAGACCCGGATTAGAGTGGAGTTAGATCAACCCGTCTCAGAACCAATACCCGAACTCGTTTCTATAACCAGATCCAACTTCAGTTGATTAGATATAGCAAAGTATCCGACCCGGATCCACGACATACTCTATAAGTGTCTTTATCTTATTAAATTAATTATTGTTCATTGAAATGATTTTAATCATTTATTCGATGTTTGTCTATTTAAATTATTTCATAAATTTTGTATTAATAAAATTGTAAGTTTCCATGATGTACGTGTGCAAATGATTAAATGAGTTGCCCTGAATTATTCAGTTTGTGCATGTCATAAATCATTAAAAGTGTTCTAACTAAATGATTATTTATTCCTAGAAACTTAATTGTTTCATTATAAGTTATGGACTACTATACGGTAGGAGAGCTTAGATATTTTGGTGATGATGGCTTAGGCATATAATTGATGTTTAGAGTTAGATGGATGCAATATTTTGTCTTTGAGACAGGTGTGTTCCTTTTTATCGATTTTTAATATTATTTGATTTATTGAATCTTTTGATGTTGGATTACTCAGTGGACTTTAATTGGAGTAGAATTTTACTTGAGGTTAGGGAACAGATCATATTAGTTAGAATAGTGAAATTTTCAAATATGTAATAGATTACTAGCAATGAATTATTGTGTTGTGGGAGAGTTTAAATATATTTGAGATAATGGATTAGATATGCACTTGGGGTTTAAACATAAATATAGACTCTATATTTTGTCAATGGAACATTAGTGTCTCTATCATTTCATGTGTAGTCGATTATCATTTCGGATTCATATCTAGTTGTAATAAATTTTAGAATACAATTCAATTTGACCTTGAGATTGAATTAGTTCGTATTTGTGGTTAAATGGTAGATTCCATGTGAATTACTCGTAATATTTGATTTTCCTTATTTGATGATGATTCAGATTAGAATTTAATAGGATAATGAGGATTGATTAGATGTAACTGAATATTTTATTTCAATATATTGTGATTTGGATATACTGATGAACTTAGAAGAGTAGAGTGAATTGATATAATATAGAGGACTTAGAATATAGAACTATTTTCACAAGTTTGAAGAATAATGATGTGATGTCTATAGTGATTGAATCAAGATCAGAAGTTAAGAAATTGATTATTGTTGTATTCTAAGGGTGAGATCTTGATAATTCTAGATGAGACATTATATGGACAAATCAGTACATGACTTGTTGATAACATAATTCATGTTACCGAAATTACTGAAAAAGTATTGTTATACTGTAACACCATGGCATTGTTATATTGTTTACTCAGTTATACTGATTACATTGTTATTATACTATCCACTATAACTGTCACTATTATTGTCATTGTATTATCCCAGTACTCTAGGTAACAGGATATTGATTGATCTAAATAAACTAAATAAAAATGTAATTAGATAACTTACAGTGGGATGGGAAAATTGATGGAGGAGATAATGTCTGTATTTTCGGTAGACCTAGGATATAGGTTGCGCAGCCGAAAAAGAGTTTCACTGCAGGGTTTCCGCGGGGTGACTGGCACCCCTTCCTGTTTATCCTATTATACATGTTATGTGTCTTGTTATACATGTTACATGACTACTTAGTAATAGGGCCTGGTTCAATAGCAAGAGTCTGGGCCATGGTCTCGGTATATACGGTATCTACTTAAAATATAAACAATGTCTCCATCTTTCAATTTCAATAACATAGGACACAAATTGACACGTGTGATATGCGTAGTATGGGATACATTTATTGCATGTAAAAATTGGTGTTCGCTAACATAATTGATAATAACAAATCTTACATAATACACTGTATATTGACGTGTGCTCACTTGTTACACATGTATGCCATGACAGATACCTGATATATGATTTTTTGACAGATTGATCCTGTTACTCTTTAAGTTATGTACTGTATGTTATCACAATATTTGTAATATACTGATTGACATTATATTAAACCATATTATCTTCTAATTTCAGTCTTATTTAGTATATTTTATAGTAGTATCGTAGTATACTCACACGTAATATGCACGTGCACCTTCCCTCATTTTATACAGTCATTGAGAGTTTTCTGACTCCCCTAAATTTACGCATCCAAATCCAGGGATACTTGTTATGCTGATCTGGTGTCAGAGGAGATATTGTGTATCTGAGGAGTTCGGAGTCTCTTTTGCTTGATCACCAAGATTCTTGGGTATTGTTCACATTTTTCTTTTCATTTTGTTATTTTTATTGATTCTCTATAGTTTGAACTCCATATTATTCTATCTGAATTATTCATAAAATAATGCTATCATTGTGCGAAAATTTATATATTTTATTGTAGTGATATTAATTATCATAGTTGAATTATATAGCCTGTTCGGATTACTTTAGGCTTAGCGTGTATATATTGGGTATTCTCCTCTCGTATATGCGTCGCCAACTCTTATCATGTGTCATTTTCGCGTATTTGGGAAGCAAGACGTCACAAAATTCCATTTTGTAAAATCTATTTTTCCAAAAACTTTTTGAAATACAATTCAAAAATAAAAAATATTTTCAAGAATTTTAGAATCAAAACACAGAGAGTATAGATGTGTGTGTGTGAATCATGAGCTTCAAGATCATCTAAATTGGTTTTAACAAACTAAATCTTACATGGATAAAGGCAAAAATAAATTCTTCTATTCTTCTTTCTTGATCCTTTCTTAATCTTCGAGCTAGCATTCAATCTTGAGTACTATAAGTGCTCTTGATGCTTTAGGCTTTTTGGACCTCTTAAATGATATCTTCAAAACTTGTGAGTCTTGAGTGAAGCTAATCATTCCTTTAATTTTCTGAAATTTATTTAACAAAATTTATTAGTTAAAATAACCTCATGAGTTTCATCATCATCAAAACTAGAGTTAAAAGCTTTTGCACCAACAATCTCCTCTTTTTTTATGATGACAAAACTCATGAAGTTATTTTACATAAATCGAAAGAGACTTCAAGTGAAGCTCCCCCTAAATATATGCATATATGAAAGATCTCAATTGAAATTTAATGCAATAGATAAAGTCTGATTATAGGATTTGTATCAAGTAAGCTCAATGCATAGCATTCATGCATATATGGATATGAACATATGAGATGGGCATGCACAAATGATTTCTTCCAACCATCCAACTTCCAACCCATCAAAATATAAAGGCAATGAATGATCACAATAAAAACTAAGCCATCTCAAGTGTCAACACAAAACAACATTAGAGCAAGTGTGTCCATACACATATGAAGATATAACAACAAGATACTACGCATTAAAAACACAAGTTTTATCTTAACTCCATCACAAAGTAACCATCACAAAGTACCAAAGTTTTACAAACCACAAACCATCAATATTACATACATTGCAAATTAAAGTACAAGAAAAATATAAAAAATAACTTCTAGAATCTCCAGATATCACCCAGCTAGAATCTGCAGACATCACCAGCTTCTTCTCCCTATTTTTGTCACCATAAAAAAAGAGGGATCTATCTTGCTCTCCAAGAAAGTCTGTGTCGGGTACAAAATGTAGATCTTTGGGAGGATCAGCGACCGGACGATATGCATCAGAAAGATCTGAAGGAACAATCCAAGGATCAAAAGGAGGGCCAATAGCCGGAAGAGGCTGACCATATGAATCAGGAATAGGAAGAGGCCACTCATTCCTGGAATGGTTGATATCATTACATCTCTGGAGGTACGGACAGCCGAGAAGACATAAGACATATCGTTTCGATACTTATTCTGAAAATCAACCAGATTTACCACAATCTTCTCAGCGATAGCTGAGGAACTCAGAGACAAAGTATTCATTTGGTTCAAGATAGTAGAGTATGAGTCTGCAGATGAAAAGGAGGAAGCAGAATCAAATTGTGGTGGAGGCTGAATAGGAGGGGGTGCATTGTGCGCGGGTGCCAGCTTGCATCCTTTTGAGAAGGGTGTGATCAATATCAATAGCAAGTGCAATGACATTCTCGCTAGAAAGATCGACTTTGAAGTATTTGAGTAGATGAGTAATGTGAAGATCACCTAGAGGGGGGGTGAATAGGTGATGGCTAATCTAATGGTCACTTAATGCCAAATAATGCGGAATTAAAAACTATAATGACCTAAACTAAACTCTTACACTAAACACCACGTATAACACAAGAGTGTTGCCGAATTCCCCGTGAAGGGCTCTGGACAAACTCCTCTAGATTCCCCTAGATAAGGGTTGAGGTGCCTCGTTGGCTCTCTTGGTTGAATACAAGTGTTAGCAAACAATCCCAAGCAAGTATATCAATTAAGCACACAATGAATATCTAGCATATAAAGATGAGCACAATAAAAGTATGCAAGATATAAACAAAGGAGACAAAGAGAGAGAGAGAGAGAGAGAGAGAGAGAGCAATCGCAAACACAAGGGATTTGTTTCGAGGTTCGAGCACACTTGCTCTACATCCCCGCCTTCGACACACGAAGGATTTTCACTATGCTTGATCCCAATGTATCACTCCTCGGTGCCGCAACACCTACAACTTCGGACTCCCTAGTCCGTACACACCGCAAGCCCACCGGCTCGCCGAGGCCGCACCTCAAACAAGAGTTCACACACGAACTCGAAACAACCGCGAACGCACTCGTCCGCCTCCTCAAGAAACAAAGAAGAAGTCTTTGGTGATCACAACACTTTGATCACCTAAAAATAATCTCACTACAACACTCCTATAAGATGAATAATCAATGGATAGCTCAAGTGTTTGTGTGAGAAAACAAGGATGAGAGTGGTGAAGAAAAACTCAAAGAAAATCACTTTTACACTCTTGATAAAACTTTCCTTTTGATTGGAAATATTTGCTCTCAATTTTGTGGAGAAAAACCTCTTGAAAGAGTAGGAAAAACTGGCTCTAAAACTCTCCAAAAATCTTGTAGAAAAACAATGCCCAAACCCCCAAATTTATAGGGCTAGAAAAATTAGCCGTTGGGGTCTGTCAGGCCTGTCGGTCGACCGCCCGGTCGACCGGCCAACGGTCATATTTCAGACCGTTGTGCCATCGGTCGACCGGTCGGTCGACCAAGCCAGGATACAGAGAGCAAGTCTCTCTGTTCGGTCGACCGCCCGGTCGACCGGGGCTTTCCAGAGAGCAGAGCTCTCTGGACGGTCGACCGGGTCGGTCGACCGGTCTCCTGCCAGATACGAGCGTGCACGTCTGTGCACGTCGGTCGACCGCCTAGTCGACCGACTTCAGACTTCGGTCGATCAGGTCGGTCGACCGGCTGAAGCCTGGAAACAGAAAACTGGGATTTAAAAGTTGGTCTTTTTGCTCACATAAAATCCCATAAAATACTGAAAAATCTACAAAAAATAGTTTTACCAATATACTTTGATAAACAAACATGCTTGCACAAAATCAAGGCATGTTATAAATGATTTGGACTATTTTTGTAATATGGAAAAATTGGCTCAAAAGAAAAACAGTATTTTCCAAAACTTATTTTTCCAAACTTCTCCAATACAAAAACAAGATATTTAAACTCATTTGAAGCATAGAGTGTATGGATATGATCCACTACACAAACATGGTGAAATATCTATGTTTTTGACATTAAGCTCTAAATATGGTTTTGGATAAAACATATAAACTTGAATACCAAAAATCAAATATGTATTTTCTAAAATTAAAAATCTTTCGTAAAACAAAACTATCAAGAGTGTGTGTGTATATGTACTTGAGCAATCCACTAACTACTCTATCCTTTACATTTTAACTAAAAATAAAATCTTCTAAAAATAAACCTAGACTCAAGTCTTCATCTTCTTAAAGTCTTCACTTGAAGCCTTCTTGACTTGGTCCAAACACCGTGCTAGCTCCAAAACTTGACTTCAAATCCTTTGTTGAAGCTATGCACCTACTAAGATCTTGATCATAAATCTGTCACTAATTAAACACAAGATCATTAGTACTATAACTACATGAGTTGATCATCATCAAAACTAGAGTGATGGGCCTTTGGGCCAACATAATGATCATCCCAAATGGAATACTCCTACTCGGAATCAAAAGATGCTCAGAAAGCATGAAATCGATGATGAGTTTGAGAATGCTGACTCTATTGCCGTTTAGAAGGCAATAGATCAAGTGTGGAACACATCCCCGGGCATAACTGTGTTCTCCTAATTTTGGGAGGTCATAGAAAACTATCTTAGCAAGTACTTGGGTGGTGAATGTATAGTACTTCACCTCCTCATATCTTACTAAGGCTGGATTATCATCATCATGAAGCAAACGGGGGGCGATGAGAGCAATCTCATTGTAATATCCCTAGTTAATAATGCATATTTGTATTTTCTTAAATATTTATTTGATTTTACTTATTATTTTATTATTATTAAATAAACAAATTGTTTTGAAATATAAAGTGTTAATTTGACTTTATATTTACTACTATTACTCATTAATGTTTTAATTACTAATTGCTATTATTATTACTATTAACTGTTATTATTAGGAGTAATTGTTACTATTATTATTACTTCATTTGATTATTATTTATTATTGTTGTTGTTATTAATTATTATTATTTAGTTATTACTGTTATTTCATCATCATTATTATTATTTATTATTATTACTATTTCTATTTTTACTATTTCATTATGATTATTATTATTGTTTATTTTTATTGCTTTTGCTAATTATCATTGTTGTTGTTATTATTATTGTTTATTATGGTTAATTACTAATATTATTATTATTATTATTGTGATTCTATTATTATTATTATTCATTTTCCTAGCCCATAGCCTAAACCTGTTAACCCAATCCCCAAACCTGAAACCCAATACCCATTATCACTCTCCCCTACTCAATCAAACCCCTAACACTAATCCTAAGTCTAACCATAATCATCCTCCTCCCTTCTTCCCCATGTGTAACTGTTCACCTCTTCTCTTCTTTCCCAGTAACCAGCCTGATGCGCTCCTCTGTCCACCACTCCATCTGCCGTCAGAGCCCGAGCAACCTCCACTCTCCTCCGACCACCATCTTCCCTGCAGGTGCGCTAACTTCACCTCCGCGCTACCATCTCCCTCTTCTCAGCCGACATATAGCCATCACCTCCACGTCGACACCCGAGCTCCTTCACCACGGCGGCGTATGAGCTCCGCCCTCTTCTCTTTCTTCCCAGACCTCCCTATAACCAGCACAAGCCTATCTCTCCCTCAGCCTGCGCCACCACCCCCGAGCAGCCGCGCGTAGTGTTGTTCCCCAAACCTTACCTCTCCTGCAGACCTCCCCTTCCTCTGCCCTATCTCCTCCTCCTCTCACTTGAGCTCTAGCTTCATCTCCTCCTACATCCCCTTCAGCTCCACCTCTGCCTGATGTTGGAGCTCGTGACCCCCCGTCCTCTATAGATCCCCGCACGACCAACATAACCGCATCACCTTCCAGCCTCCATCATCTCCTTCCCGAGCTCCGGCATGCACACCTGCAGACCACTACGCTCACACGGGCAACCTTCGAGCTCCACCGCTCTCCTTCAATACCTGTGCCATCACCTACATTCCCTCCCTCTTGGCTGAACCTACCCATGACCTCCTCTCCTCCTCTAGGAGCTATTGTGCATGACCTCTGCCGTCGAGCACCACTGGCGAGCCCCGCGGCATTTTGCTGCCACCATCAGCCTTCTCTCCCTCTCTTTTAGTTTTGTTCGCTTTCTCTTTCTCTGTAGAGTTATGCACGTACGTGTGATGATGTGTGCATATCTGTGTTTTTGCATGTGGGTGTGTATATGTGTGTATGTCCTGCTCCCTCTTTATATGTATAGGTGTGTCTCCGTATCTCTCTCTCTATATCTCTCATTCTCTCTCTCGCTATGTGTGTCTATTTGTATGTTACAGCTATACGAACCCGATCAAATATTCCAGATCTGAACCCAGAAATAGAAGGCCTAGAGTTGTGTTACAGAGCCACGCAAGATGATTCAGAAATTTGGACCAGCTCATGCAGTGTAGACCAAATGGTGATTTAGACCCAAAACCGCGTCATTTCATGTGAGTGTTTACCTTTTTGTGTTGTTATTCATTTATTATAATTAATGAGTATTTATCTTTTTTGGTTATTTTGTTGGTGCATTTTAATATGCCATTTCATGCGATTGATTGCCTTATTACTGTATGACCCGGGAAAGGAGAGGACAGGAATTTGCGGTAAAAGTTTCCCTTGAATCAGATGAAAAGGATTACAACAAAAACACTGTTCCTTCCGGTTACAAGGGAGGGAGAATATTGAATCTTGAATTCCCCCTTTGTTTAATGCTGGGTTCTTCGTGTGGCGGTGGAGAGTGAATCTTGCTCTCCGTTGACCAGATGACCGTCCTTCTGGGATCTCCTCTTTGGCCGGTAGAAAGAGTAACTCAGCTCTCTCTACCAAAACTCTAAAAGAGAAGGTAGGCGAAAGCTAGCTCGTACGCAACGAACTTGCTGAAGAGTCTTTTCTCTCTCTTTGTTGATGATCCTCTCTTGGATGCCTGATCCTCTTCTCACCGTGTGTATTTTCTGATTGCCGATCGCCAAAAGTCCGACCCCTTCTTCATAGCGACGGGGCTATTTATAGAGGTTTAGGGGGTGATCGTGCCCCCTAAAAGTGCTCCACAATGAGGGGCCACTTCCCGCTACTTGCGCGGTGACTGGCCCCGTAATCCGGGTAGTTACAACTGAGACGCGGGTGTCGGGCCGACGCGCCTTGATGCTGAGACGCGGGTGTCGGGCCGACGCGCCTTGATGCTGAGACGCGGATGTCGAGCCAACGCGCCTTGATGCTGAGACGCGGATGTCGAGCCAACGCGCCTTGATGCTGAGACGCGGATGTCGAGCCAACGCGCCTTGATGCTGAGACGCGGGTGTCGGGCCAACGCGCCTTGATGCTGAGATGCAGATGTCGAGCCAACGCGCCTTGATGGTGAGACGCAGATGTCGGGCCAACGCGCCTTGATGCTGAGACGCGGGTGTCGAGCCAACGCGCCTTGATGCTGAGACGCGGGTGTCGAGCCAACGCGCCTTGATGCTGAGACGCGGGTGTCGGGCCAACGCGCCTTGATGCTGAGACGCGGGTGTCGAGCCAACGCGCCTTGATGCTTGAAACTTTGCTTTTCAATGGCTTGTCCTCTAATAACTTTTGGACAGCCTACAGAACCCCCTCCAAAGTTTTCGATATTCCGCAGTTAACTGGGACGGATTTTGAAATACTTTGGATTTTAGCCATATTTGCTTTCATGACTGGACTGTTAGTGCTCCGGGTTTGATCTTATCTGGAGTTGGTCTTTGTGAGTGTACTGTTTGAACTCTTTGAAGCCACCAGAGTTGATCACGTTGAGTGTCTAGATGCACAGTCTAAACCTCCCCGATTGCTTTTAGTCTGTCACGAGTGTGCTTTAAGCCAGGAGTGGTTGGTCGTCTGCTTGCGTCAGTGTACTGTTGAACTGATTTTGCAGAAGCAGGAGGCCGAATGCAGGTTCTTTTCGAAAAGCCAAGATGGTACTGCTTTAAAGACGCGTCCTTTGGCAATGGAAACGCGCCCGATCTTCTATGAGGCAGACGCGATGTTGGGCCCGCTGGGTAGGACGCGGACTTAGGAAAGACGCGACTCTAATAAAGACGCGATTTTTTGAGCGCAACGCGACTTTCTGGGTGCATTTATGGTGATGCTGACGGGGCATTTCCATCGAAGAGGTGCGTCCCTTGGGTGCGAATCTGTGCCGTGTTATGATTACGCCGCCAGCTGGCCTGGGGAACCGGCAGGATTTCACCTTTTGGCGCGCGGATTTCCTGGTTCATTAACTGAATCGCGCCACGTGTCAAATGATGACTTGCTGTGAAGTCACGGCGCATGATCTTCTCTGTTCAAAAATGATTTGGTTCCACGCGTCAAGCGGTGACTCGCTGCAGCGTCTATCGGGCCACACGCTGCGTATCTTTGCGTCTTATCGGGCCACACGTCGCGTATCTTCGCAAATCCTTGTGCCTATAAATAGCCACAGTTGGAGAGATACCTCTTCTTCTCCGAACGCACTTGCTCAAGAAAGAGAGTTCTCTTCTTCCTCTGTTGAACTTGTTCATCTCCTTTATTGGACTTTTGAACTAGTCATCTTCTTTACTGGACTTTTAGATGGCACCCAAGACCAAGCCAACCGCATCTTCTTCACGGGCGACCGCCGCCGAGGCCCAGAGGGGTGCTTCTTCTGCGCAGGACGATGCTCTCCCAGGTATAATGCCTTTTAGGCGTGGATTTCGCCATTAATGGAAGCTTATAGGACCCTAAGAATTTTTAACACAAGATATAACTCGTGTTTGATTCTCAGACGCGGTCTCAGACGCAGTCTTTGAGTTGATAACTGAGGCGCGGGTTTGGATCCTATGTGTCCCACAGTTCTGATTCGCGTTTGTCTCTATCACCGCGGGGATTTGGTTTGCTGCGCGGATCATTCCTGCGTCTGCAGTCTTTGTCAACTCGCTGCGCGGATCATTCCCGCGTTTGTAGTCATTGGCAATAGCCGCGTCTGCCACTTAGTTTTCTTTTACCGAAGTACACTAAGTTGCAGATTTTTAACTCCTCTGTTTATTCCCTGCAGGTAGGCTTGATTGTTCTTTTTCAGGTTCACTGGACCCCTGGAAGAATATTTCTGCCGGCGGACTTGCTCGATATTTGTCCACAAGGGAATATATTATGGTCCTCGTCGTCCACAAGGGAATATATTATGTCCCTGACGAGGAATCGACTCTCGCCAAGGTCTCTTCAGATCTCCTGCACCAATCATATCTGATGGCAAGAGATGGTCAGGGTAAATATGACGGCGAGGAGGTCCCGGCGGTTGTGGTGGCGGATAGGATCCTCTTCCTCTCCCACTCCAGAAGTCACATCAAGGACAGTCCATGTCCGTTGGATGGCCTGCTGGGGAAAGAGATGTTCATGAATGAAGGGTTGCAGGACTTTCTGCTGCCACCGGACCTCAAGAACACCATTGCTCTTAGCTTAGTCAGCTAGGGCGCTTTCGATGTTTACATCATGCATCGTGGTGTAACCAGCTTCTATTGTAGCCACAAAACATCGCGCACTTGGAATCAGACGCGGCTTATAAGGAGTGAGTGCAACCTCTGAGAGAGAGAGGGACCTCTTTGTACTCCTTAATTGTAACACTCAATCTTATTGTATAAGAGAGCATTTTGTATCACTTTCATATGTTCGGAAATAAATAAAAGTGACACTTTTCTTTTACCTCTTTCATTGTCTTGAACTTTTTGTCTTAGACTCGTAGAAGCAAAGAATCTTTGACCTTGTCAAAATTATGATGATAATCTCAACAAGTCAAACTTTGTAGGGAAAGATCCTATTTCAGGAACTCTCACAATACTGTCAGAGGTGTAATATTAACTTGACAGAGATGAAACTTTTGATGGACCTGTCACTTTATAAGAGAAAGTGACAAGTAGAATTGGTACCCCCAGGGAGGGTGGACTCTTATCAAGTGTTTGGGATTAACTTGATTGTGCTCAACTGGGGATTTGATGGAAACACTGTTGATGGTGTAGTATTAACCTAACAATGTTTTTAAGTAGACTTGTTATTCTGTTGAAGAGAATAACAAGTGGGACTAGACTCGTGGGGAATCTAGGAAAGTTTGTTACCGTCAGAGGTGTGATATTAACTTAACGGGTTGGAAGTGGTCTTGTCAGAAGTGTAATGTTAACTTGACAAGGATGTGAGTCAGAGGTGTGATATTAACTTAACTCAGAAGTGTCACTGTCATAGGTGTAATGTTTAACTTGACAGTGAGGGTAATGCTAGAGGTGTAATGTTGAACTTAGCATTGGTCATCTCAGCTTGGATAAGGAAGTCGAGGAAAAGGTCAAAGCCATAGGTGTATTGTTGAACTTAGCAATGACTTGGATGCTAGAGGTGTGGTGTTAACTTAGCATCATCCATTTCAGCTTCGGTGTGGAAGTCTGAAGAAAAGTGACTGTCAGAGGTGTAATATTAAACCTGACAGAAACTTGATTACTGTTTAGAGGTGTGGTGTTAAACTTTAACAGTAATTTGTCAGAGGTGTGATATTAACTTGACAAAGATTGCCTCATGATAAGAGCAATTTTGAGGACCTGTCATTCTATTGGTGAGAATTGACAAGTGAAAATTTTGAAGTGCCAGAGGTGTAGTGTTAACTTGGCAAATTTGAAAATTTGGTACTCCGTGTAGAGTTGACAAACCAAAATTGTACTCGACAAGGAATATTGAACAGTTTCCATTACCAGAGGTATAGTGTTAACTTAGTAATGGTTGTATTTTTGTAGACATACCATTCTGTGGATGAGAATTGGTAGGGGATTTTGGAGGAAGGAGTGGAGCCAAGTCCACTTAGGATTTTTAGCAAACCCTCAGCTATCAACGGATTTGAGGTGCCTTTACCAACTACCGTTTGAGTTGGGCTAGCCATGCTATTCCCCTCAGCATGATGAGTTATCGAAGACTTATGTTGGGCTTAAAAGCCAACATTTTCCTCTATCCTTAGCCGTCGGAGGCGTCGGATCAGATGGGAACGTGTCCCTTAGGATTTTTAGCAAATCCTCAGCTGTCAACGGGTTTGAAGTGCCTTTACCAACTACCGTTTGAGTTGGGCTAGCCATGCTATTCCCCTCAGCATGATGAGTTGTCGAAGACTTATGTTGGGCTTAGAATCCAACATTTTCCTCTATCCTTAGCCGTCGGAGGCGTTGGATATCAATGAAGAAGCTCTTCTTGTTTTGATCAGAGGTGTACTTTTAACTTGATTAGCAGAAGAATACCATCTAAGGATAGTATTTCTTCAGGAACCTGCCATTGATCGGCATCATGAGTGTATCGCCATTTGAAGTTATGAGGCGATACGATCCATTTGAGTAGACTGACTCTACTACAAATGGTCCTTCCCATTTGGGTTGGAATTTGCCTTTTGTCTTGTGCGTCACCACCATGGGTCTTCTGACGGCTAAGACTAGGTCGCCTTTCTTGAAAGTTCGCACTTTAACTTTCTTGTTGAAGGCTCTGGTAATTCGAGCCTGGTAGAGCTCGATTTGCTGTTGGGCCTGCAGACGCTTATCATCTAAGGCCTCCAGTTCTTGGAGTCGCTGTCGATGCTTCTCCTCGGTTGTCATCTCTGCTGTCAAGGCGACGCGTAGAGATGGAATTTGGATTTTCAGTGGGAGGACGGCTTCGCACCCGTATACCAAAGAAAACGGCGTGGCTTTAGTCGGGGTTCGCACAGTTGTGCGATAAGCCCATAAGCATTCACCCAACTTGTCGTCCCAGTCTCGTTGACTTTTCGAGACGAACTTTTTGAGAAGCTTGCCAATAGTCTTGTTGAAAGCTTCTGCGAGGCCATTAGCGGCAGGATAGTATGCCGTTGAGGACACACTCTGAATTCTGAACTTAGCGCAGAATCTCTGGAAAGCCTGGCTGATGAACTGGGGTCCATTGTCATGGACAATTCGCCGAGGTACGCCGAAACGGTAAATAACGTGATGTTTCACGAACTTGATCACGTTCGACGACTTGACCTCCTTCAAAGGAATGGCTTCAGCCCACTTAGAGAAATAATCGGTTATTGCCAAAATAAACCGATGTCCTTTTGATGATGGTGGGCTGATAGGACCAACCACGTCCATGCCCCACATTTCAAATGGCCAGGTAGAGGCCGTAGAGTGGAGGTAGCCTGGTGCTTGATGGATGAAATCGCCGTGCACTTGGCAGGCGTGACATCTCTTGGCATAAGTGACGGCATCGGCAATCATCTTGGGCCAGTAGTAACCCAATCTTTGGAGTCGATGTGCCAGTTTTGGGCCAGGTTGATGGGCTCCACACATACCGTCATGGGCTTCCCTCAATACCTCTTGGGCTTCTTTTGGTGAGAGGCACCGGAGTAATACCCCGTCATGCGATCGACGATATAATGTTCGCGTAATCGCGTTATAATAGAATTTGGGGGCTTTCCTTCGAATGGCAGCCGCCTCTTTGATGTCTTCAGGCAGGTTGCCATACAAGACGTAATCAATGTAGGGGAACCGCCAGTCTCTAGGCTCTGGACCGGTTGACGCTTCAAGTGCTTCTTCGCGGTGATGACCTCCCGTTGACTCCTGACAATCCTCGAGAGCATTTCTCGGGCAATACAGGTCGTGGCTGTAGACGAATATCTTCTCCATTGCTCCAGCTGGAAGAGCTAAGGAGGCCGCGAGGGATGCGAGTGCATCCGCGTGTGCATTTTGCCTGCGTGGTACATGGTCGATGTAGAAGCTTGTAAATCCCTCGGCCATGCGGATAGTTGCATTGTAATAGGGTACTAGGTCCTCATGTCGACTTCGTACTCCCCGCGAACTTGGCTGACGATGAGTTTGGAGTCACCGTATGCTTCGAGATTTTTAACGCCAATCTCATCGGCGAATTGCATCCCAATCAAGAGAGCGTTACATTGTTGGAACAAGGCTCAGTTAATGAGACAGCTCGAGGAATCACATAGTTCTGTGGCGAGACGAGTACTACTCCTACCCCCGCTACGATGTGTCCTTTTGGGCTTGTTCTGGATGCACCGTCGAAGAAAAGTTGCCATACTTGACTCTCGAACGACGTCTGAGTCAGACAGACTTCGGCGACCTCGTCTGGGAGATCCTCATAGAGTTTGGCTGCTCTCGAATCTGGGTGTTCAGCTAAGAAGTCCGCCACCGCTTGTCCTTTAATAGCCTTTTGTGGCAGAAAATGCATCTCATATTGTGATAGCAATATGGCCCATTTTGCCAGCCGGCCATTTAATGAGGAAGGTTTTGTCATGAGTAACCTCAGAGGGTTGACTTTTGATATGACATTTATAGTTTGGCCTACCAGATAGTGTCGCATTTTCTGGATAGCGAACACTAGTGCCAAACATTCCTTCTCGATCGGGTTATACCGATGTTCAGCTCCGATCATTGTTCTACTCAGATAGTAGATTGCTTGCTCACGTCCTTGATCGTCATTCTGAGCTAGTAGAGCTCCCAAAGAATGATCCATTGCCCGAACGTACACCAGAAACGGCTTTCCGGATATTGGAGCTGCAAGGACTGGTGGTTGGGTGAGGTATTGCTTGATTTCCTCGAACGCTTGTTGGCAAGCGTCATCCCAAATGAATGAGACACCCTTTTTCATCAATTTGGCGAAGGGCTGGCATCTTCCGGAAAGGTTTGAGATGAACCTGCGGATGTACGCCAATCGTCCTTGTAATCCCCTGAGCTCCTTGAGGCTTCTCGGGGGTTGCATCTCCTGGATAGCGCGGATCTTTTCCGGGTCCAAATGGATTCTGGTGGAGGTTACAACAAATCCTAAGAATTTGCCACTGGCCACCCCCAGGAAGGACTTTGTGGGATTCATCTTCAATTGATGAGCCCGCATGATGTCGAAGACCACCTTTAGGTCCGCTATGTGATCACCTTTAGTGCGGCTTTTTACCGCGATGTCATCGACATAACATTCCACCGTTTTGCGAATTTGCTGATGGAAAATGGCGTTCATGGCCCTTTGGTATGTTGCCCCTGCATTCTTCAGTCCGAAGGGCATGACGGTGTAGCAATATACCCCTAGAGGTGTTCTGAAGGAGGTATGCTTTTCGTCATCAGGATACATTTTGATTTGATTGTATCCTGAGAATCCGTCCATGAAGGACATTCGTTCGAATCCACAAGTATTGTCAATCATGACATCTGTGATTGGCAATGGGAATTCGTCCTTGGGGCAGGCCTCGTTTAGATCGCGGAAGTCGATGCAGATCCGGATCTTCCCGTTCTTTTTGGAGACGGGGACGATGTTGGCTACCCAGTCGGGATGTTGTTCTTCCCTGACGAAGCCAGAATCAATAAGTTTTCTGACTTCTGATTGAATTGCCTCCATTATTTCTGGGCGAAACCGTCGCTGCTGTTGTTTGACAGGCTTTACGTCCGGATTGATGTTGAGGCGGTGCATGGCCACTTGATGATCAAGTCCTGGCATGTCCTCATAATTCCAGGCGAAGACGTCTATATACTCTTGTACAAGAGATATTAGATCTTTCTTCTCCGAAGGTGACAGGCCGTCACTTATGAAGATGGGCTTAGGGTTAGCCTTATCTCCTAGGTTGATCTGAACAACCTTGTCTTCTGTGGGTGGCTCGCACTGTTCAAAGCGGGTATCCCAAAGAGCATTTAAATGTTTGATCCAAGGGTCTGTATCGGATTGGATCATTTCTTCATCTCCGTCTTCCAGGTGACTTGTTGAGGCCATGTTCACTGAAAGTTCCCTGAAGATGTTGCCGACACTGACATCTGACTCCCAAGATGATGTGTCTGAAGAGTAATCGTTGCTCAACGATTCTTGAGAATCGGAGGCTGATGAGACCGGAGTTGATACGTAGCCCAACCCCCTGCGCGTCCGATGATAATAATCGGGGGCCTTCCCTTTCGGCACAAAGGATCGAAGTAGCGTTCTCCTTCCTTTGCCGAAGTTCAACCCGGGTCTTTTGGTTAGATCGTACCCCATGCACTTCATCATTTTGAGCGCTTTTGGTTCATAATGACTGAGCTGAGGGGATTCCTCCTCACTTTCCGAATCTTCGCGGGGCATTGGCTCAGACGAGATTCTCCCAAAAAGAATTGATTTTTGGCCTTTTCGTCTGGCTGGAACCATGAATATAGATTCTTGCGCATTACCATTGTCTCGGTACGTCTCGAAGGACGACTTTACTGGTACATGTAACGATGTCAAAGCATCTACTGCCGACCAGGGATCGTCATCTATATCAGTGCTAGTATCTGACGGTATTGAATCAGAAGCACACACAGGAAAATACGCAAAATCTAAATCTTCATTAATATACCAACCACCTACATCATCGGTGGTATTATCGACATTGGGCTTATTAGTGCCTGTTACAAGTGGTTCTAACTCCCACAGGCACTCTTCTTTCTCGGGCTCAGTGTCAGCCTCATTACCAGAGTCGGGCTGCTCTGGCTGCGGGGTTTCATTTGACTCCTCAGGATCCTGATATAGGAGGGAGTCCGTGAAATAATTTTCGTCCCCTTTAAACGGATACCTCTCGGCAATCAACGTTTGAATCTTTCCACTCCCGTCAATGTATTTCATGACTTGGTGGAGAGTGGATGGAACGATGGAATTGCGGTGAATCCACGGTCGTCCCAGCAATAGATTGTAGGAAGTGTCGGCGTCGATGATGTAGCATGTCACTTCCGACTTGAGGCTTCCAATCTGACACCTGAGCTTGATTTTCCCCATCGGACGGGTCTGGTTGGCATTGAACCCATAGACAGTCGTCTGGGTAGGGCTCAAACGATGGGTAGGAATGCCGAGATGTTGCATGACCCGGCGAGGCATGATGCTCAACGCGGACCCTGGATCTACCTGGATGCGGTTTACCTCGGACGATCCAATATACCCTGTGAAGTACAGGGGTCGATCATGCTTCCCTTTAACCTGCATATCATCTGCCGTGAAGGTGATGCAGGGGGCATTCTGGGAGGTGTGGAGGCAATCCTCTACATCTTCCTCCTTCGGCACCTGGGTCATAAAGACCTCAGTGTTTGCCAGAGCTTCTTGCAGAGCTTCTCTGGTGGACTTTGATAGTCTAAGAAGTTCATACAAGGTAATGCGTGCCGGAATGTTGGCCAACTGAGCCAGGACATCAAAGCGGTAAGGTGCTGTTGATCCTTCCACGATGCCTTTTTGAAGGGCTCGAGAAAATCGAGTCTCCTTCTGCTTTTCCACAGGTGGCTTTGTGGAGGGCCTGACTGGCTCCGCAGTTGGTTGTGGAGGGGCTACTGTCGTCTCGCCGTACTGTTTCAAGTACGCCTGTCCTGAACGGGTTCCCGCCATTGGTTGGTTGGGCTCTGCGGCCAAGACTATTGTTTCCTCCTCTGAGTCGGTCAGTGAAGGGATATCAGTCTCCGCTTCTCGGGAAGAGGCGCATACCACGTTGCAAGATGAGGCTTTTGCCTTGCCTTTGGATTTCCTGTTGGTTACAGTAGTCCATTGCTGTTCATCGACAAGGTCAGGGTGGACCCACATGATTTCCCCTTGAGGTGTAGGGACGGGTACCAAGCCTTTCTCTTGCTGCTGGTGAGGGTCTGTGTTGACTATTCTCAGTTCTCCTCTTGGAATAGGGACCACCCCCGCAGGCGTTGGGGGTTGTCTTCCGAACTGGAGAGCTGACGTCACATTAGCCGTCACCTTCTTCTGCTCTGGTCGGAGCTTTAATACCTCCGCGTCAATCAGAGCTTGAAGGACGTCCTTGGAGACGTAGCAGCTTTTGGTAGGGTGTCCCAACATTCTGTGGTATAGACAGTAGTTGGGATTGTCGGTCTTGCCGACTTCTTCGGGGCGCCTAGCTTCAGGGAGCTTCAGTCGATTGCTCTTGTTAAGTAGTTTGAAGAGTGAATCGACATGTTCCTACTTGAAGGAATATTGTTTGTTGGCGCGAGGCTAACTTGAAGAGCCACTCGCCCTGCCTGATTGAGGTTTGGCGGGAGATTTGGTCTCCGTTGCCAAATTATCCTTCCGCTTTGTTTGGAGGGATGTGTCTGGCGCACGCCTGGTCGACCTTTCTGGCCTAGGCTTACCTTCCTCCGCTCTGACGCGGGCAACGATCTCCTCACCCTGCTCACCTTGTTGGACTAATTGTTTCCAGATGCGGCTTTCAGCAACTCCTATCTGAGTAAGGAGTGAGGTTTGGAGATTGTGGCGGCATGTTTCCACCAGGGTGGCCTGGGTCATACCGCTTGGACACCGGAGTGCCATGTTCCGAAATCTTTCCACGAAAGATTTGACGGACTCCCCTTTCCGCTGTTTGGTAGCCAAAAGGGTGGGCATTGTGACTTCGGAGTCATCTTCGAAGAAGCGTGTTAAGAATAGCTTCTCCAGATCGCCCCAGTTCTTGATAGAACCTTCTGGGAGCTTCATAAACCATTCAAAGGCCAACCCTTTCAGGGTGCCGATGAACAGACGCGCCAGGATAGCATCGTTGTCTACTACATTCCCGGTTTGGGATTTGAAGTAGTAGATGTGCTGGTTGGGTGACCCCTTCCCGTCGAATGCTTGGAGGGTCGGAGCTTTGAACTTAGGAGGGTATGGAGCTAAGTCCCACTCAGCCGGATAGGGCCGGACCACTCCTACTTCTTGGAGGTCTTTGCGATTGGCAAGGGCCTCGAGGCGTCGTTCCAATTAACTCATCCTCTTAGCATGAGTCTTTTCCTGGTCTTGGTCGCCTTTTACTTGCGACGAGGGTTTGGACGAATCTGAAGTAGATTGCTGTCTCTCTTCAGAAGGTTCGGAAGATGAGTTTCCTCCCTTTCTCCCTTTGCCCTTTGGCCTTCTAGGAGGAGATTTCTCCCTTTCTTCGAGCAACTGCTCAAGCATCTGCTTGAGGGAGTCAATAGATTTCTGCTGAGACATAATTATGTCCATTTGTGCCTTCTGGACCTGGGCTTGCTGTTCGAAACGTCTAGCCGTCTCCTCAGGAGTGCCTACCATGTAGGCGGAGGTCTCCTTCTCGACGGAAGAGTTTGAAGCCCGTGATTCAGCTACGGCGGAGTGGGAATCGTTCACTTCAACGCCGCGGGCTAAGGCATTATAGTTAACTGGGGGAATGGCCCCCGTCCGGGTGCGAGTGTGTCGATACACCCCTTCCGGTTCAGAGTCAGACTCATCTGAGCTGACTGCTGGTTGTTTTCCCTTGCTCCTGCTTGTCATATTCGCAGTGAGCTCCGGGTACTCAACGTCAGAGAAGGTTCTCCTTCTGTGGGAGCGTCTTCTTTTGGCTGACGGGGGAATCAGGGTCAGCTGTCTGATCAAAGACTGCTGGTTCACGCCTGACTCGCAATGGCATCCAGAGAGTATGGAGATAAGCCGTTGGCAGCAGCATGACGAAGTGACCTGATTGGCACTTCTTTTCTTTGTCAAATAATCCCTCAAATCCATGGGAGGGGGATTGAAAAGACTAGCCTCGCAACGTCGGAGACGGGAGGCATCCATGTGCTGCACAGCCTGGACGCAGGCTTCAGGGACGCGGTTTTCGCGACGCGGCTGTGAAACGCGCGTCTGGCGTCTCTGCTGAGATGAAACGCGAGTTTCGCGTTGCTGCCTGGTGCGTCTGGGCAGAGATACTTGAGAGAGAATGGGCTGCTGGGCCCCACGCCTGTGGGCGCGTGCTTCTTGCATTGGACGAGACGCAGAAGCTTCGCCTTGGCGTTTGATGAGTTGGTCTTCAGAGGACTCAACTTGAGGAGTTGCGCATTTGGGCCGCCAAACGCGGATTTCACGTACTGGACGTGGCGCGGGCAAAGCGCGAGATTGTACGCCGCGTCTGGCCCCAGTTGGACAACCAACGGTTCCAACTTGGAGCTGACGCGCACGTCTCCTTTGTCGACGCTCAGCATTCCGGTTGCGCCGTGGAGGAGGAGAGTAACCAACGACATCCTGATGTTGAACATCAGGGATTTTAACCACGCGGGTCTCCTGAGAGACGTTGACGCGGGTTTTCTGTGCGCCGGAGTTGGTCGCAACAACAACTGTGCTTGGGATCACGCGGGCCTTCTGAGAGGCGTTGACGCGTGAACTTTGCTGGGCACAGTGGGCAGCAGCAGCGGCGCCTAAGAGAGTTTCTTGTCGGGCTTCGGGGCCATTCCCCGCAGAGACCCTGCGATAGACGCGGGTCTTTGGGCTCTTGGAGCCATAAGAGAGAAACTCTTCATATTTCGCCTGGTCGAACTCGACGACGAGTGATTCGACCATCTTCCCCTTACGGAGGACGTCATCCTGCGCCACGATCTGTTCGTCAGTAACGAAAGTAGTCCCCAGCGGAGTCGCCATCTCTTGTATGACCCTGGAAAGGAGAGGACAGGAATTTGCGGTAAAAGTTTCCCTTGAATCAGATGAAAAGGATTACAACAAAAACACTGTTCCTTCCGGTTACAAGGGAGGGAGAATATTGAATCTTGAATTCCCCCTTTGTTTAATGCTGGGTTCTTCGTGTGGCGGTGGAGAGTGAATCTTGTTCTCCGTTGACCAGATGACCGTCCTTCTGGGATCTCCTCTTTGGCCGGTAGAAAGAGTAACTCAGCTCTCTCTACCAAAACTCTAAAAGAGAAGGTAGGCGAAAGCTAGCTCGTACGCAGCGAACTTACTGAAGAGTCTTTTCTCTCTCTTTGTTGATGATCCTCTCTTGGATGCCTGATCCTCTTCTCACTGTGTGTATTTTCTGATTGCCGATCGCCAAAAGTCCGACCCCTTCTTCATAGCGACGGGGCTATTTATAGAGGTTTAGGGGGTGATCGTGCCCCCTAAAAGTGCTCCACAATGAGGGGCCACTTCCCGCTACTTGCGCGGTGACTGGCCCCGTAATCCGGGTAGTTACAACTGAGACGCGGGTGTCGGGCCGACGCGCCTTGATGCTGAGACGCGGGTGTCGGGCCGACGCGCCTTGATGCTGAGACGCGGGTGTCGGGCCGACGCGCCTTGATGCTGAGACGCGGATGTCGAGCCAACGCGCCTTGATGCTGAGACGCGGATGTCGAGCCAACGCGCCTTAATGCTGAGAAGCGGTGTCGGGCCAACGCGCCTTGATGCTGAGACGCAGATGTCGAGCCAACGCGCCTTGATGCTGAGACGCGATGTCGGGCCAACGCGCCTTGATGCTGAGACGCGGGTGTCGGGCCAACGCGCCTTGATGCTGAGACGCGGGTGTCGAGCCAACGCGCCTTGATGCTTGAAACTTTGCTTTTCAATGGCTTGTCCTCTAATAACTTTTGGACAGCCTACAATTACGTTGTATTTTTATCTATTTTGTTATTGGTTAGTTAAATTATTGGATTACCATTAGTTAGTTATGTTTAATTTCTAGTGTTTAGTTATGATTGTAGTTGTTATAATTTAGAGTCAGGTTATAATTGTAATCATTATGGATTTGATATTCTATCACTGAGATAATAGAGTTAGGTTCTGATGACTAAATATTTTGATCGCGGAATTATCGAGTTGTCTCTACATGATTCGATGTGGATCATATAAATAGAATTTTGGAAATGAAGGGGATTAACAGTATCAAGTAATAATCTATGAGAGATGATTTAGATATATAATAAATGATTGATTAGATGTAATCTTGATGTTAAAATGCATATGGACTTCGTATTTTGATATTAAGATATTAGTGTTTTATCATTTCATGTGTAATTATTTACCACTTCGTATCTAGATCTAGTTGTGATAAATCTTAGTATGTTATTAGATTGATCTTGAGATTGATTGGTTTGGTACTATAGTTAAAGTAGTATATTTTATGTGAACTAATTATCAAACATTTATTGGTGATAGTTCAAACGAGGGTGAGATTCTGAGGATTTAAGTATATTAATAAAATAAGAGATTTATCGATTAATTGAAATTATAGATGGACTTCTTAAGTGTGGATCTGTGTATGGACTTAACTAGCATTAGAGTCTAACTTGAGACGTGTATTGGATATTGATATGTAATTAGATAGACTGACGATAATTGTATTTTGACTATAAAAGTGAATATCTTATCTTTAGTTTTGATGTGTAGGATGAGACTGATTTGGACTATTAGAAATTAGTTTCCTGGATTCACTCACTTTTTAGTTTATCAGAATATTAATGGTTTTTCATTGATATCGAGGATTGGATGTCTAGAGACATTCTATATTTCATATTTTTCGAGGATGTTTCACTTTTTAGATATGATTTTGGTACCTGTTGATATAGTTTGACTTTGAGAATATTTAGTAGACTTTACTTAGTGACTAGTTCTTGATTATTACAGCTATTCAGTTATGTATATAGATGTATTGTGATAGTGATCTTGACGATAACTGTGATCTTGTACTTTAGAGTTTTATAGCAGTTATCAGATATATGTATCATTATCATTGATTAGTGATACCGTTGTGATTAGTGACTCTATATCTCCTGTATTCTCCATCAGATGTCAGTTAATAGTTATTCAATTTTTAATTGTCAGATAATAGTTCTCAGTTGTTTGTTATCAGCTATTATTGACATCCATGTCATGTTTTTTTGAAGGACTTGTGATGGTATACCAAGTTTTGAGTTTCATCAAGGGGAACCAAGGTAGTATTGGATACCTAATTATTCAATTGTCAGTTGTCAGGGCTATGCCCAGACTACGACGCCAAACCAGTTGTTTTTTGTGTGGAGCTATAGTTTCAATTATTAGGGCTTTGTAACCTGTCTTGGTTCAGCGCCAGGGGTGTTAAACCGTGATATGGGGCATGTACGGTACCCTTTCAAAACACATGCAGTACAATAATGATAACATTGTTTGATATGTAAGAAAACGATTGTGGTATGGGATGCAACTAAGTACCACATTAATTAGGTCCATAATAATAATAGATTAGAGATATATGCTAGGTTTCACATCTCTCTAACATCAGTTATTTGTTTTACAGTTATGAGTTACCTCTTATTTATAGCTTTATTTATGATATTCTTTATCATGTGTTTTCACGTTAGTTTAATGATATGTATACACATATTATGCACATGCACTATTCCTTCTTTACATGCTCATTAGGCTATTTTCTGATGATCCTAGATTTGCGCATCCAGGTATAGGATATTTTATTCTATTGATCAGGTATTGATGAGATCGCATGCTTTTCGAGGAGCTTGGAGATTCTCTCTATTCGATCATCGGTACTCTTGTCTCTCTCTTGAATTCCTATTATTTTCTTGACTCTCTCTATATCATTATCAGTTGTCATTCCATTTCCGTATTCATATGTTATCATATGTGGACAGTTATATGTGATATTGCACTGATCGTGATTTATTATAATGGATTTTTGTAGCTTGTTCATGTTAAATAAGGCTTAACTCGTATACGCAAGGCATTCTTCTTGCGTATATGCATCACCGACTCTCGTCGCGTCTCCACTCTGGCGTATTTTCAGAAGTGGGACATGACACTCACCGTCAGGATACTCGAAATAATTAAGGTCAAAATAAAAGATACCAACTCCTTCACATGAGAGGTGGAAAATCCTAGCAAAAATTTCTAGGGATAAGTTGATATTGACATCTTTGACACGTGAATGAATAATATTTTCACTAGAGGATAGATTAGAGTAAAACAAGTGGACAAGGTCAGGATAGACTTTCACCTTGATGGTGACAAAATATTCTAGGGAATTTGCCCTAAGAATTTGTACAACATTTAGGTGTTCAAAATTAGAGAGCACAACTGATCTACTGTTGGCCCAAGAGGTTACACTCTCTTGTTTTGTGTTTTGATGATGACAAACCAAATAAGAGCTATTTGGTACTAATGAGTTCATTCAAGATAAGTTTCAGGGTTTGTACCATGCTTGGAGACCATTGGCTTTGCTTTTGCAAGAACTTCTAAGTTTCACATAGCAAGGAAGGCAAATTGCACAATCAAGGAAGGATCATAGAAGAGAAGGCACTAGCAAGGCATTGGATGGCTCAAAGACTTGAAGATTGCTTAAGAAGTCTTTAATTATTTTGTTTTTAGTTTTTATAGTTTGTTAAAGAATAGTGGATAGGTTTGAAGCTCTATCACACACGTTTTTGCGCACATGTTTATTCCAAAACAATTTCGTATAATTTATACAAAAATATTTTGGATACAAGATTTTGCCTATAGATATATATTTATGTTTCATACAAATCTATGTTCAAAAGTATTTTTGTCAAAATCAAAATCTCCCTTGTATTCTTTCCAAAACCTGATCTTTAACCTGTTCCGGTCGACCGACCGGTCGACCGACTCTATGTCAGGTTTGATCGGTCGACCGTGCAGTCGACCGAGGTACTGGCAGGTGCACGTATCCGTGTGCATGTTTGCCGGTCGACCGTGCAGTCGACCGACTGCAAGTCACTCTGCTCTCGGTTAAAATGGGTCGACCGGGCGGTCGACCGCTGACCTGCAACGGTCATGATTTTGAACGTGCGGTCGACTTGCCGGTCGACCGATCTGACCGTTTGAACAGTAACGGGCAGATTTTTAAGAGCTGTTTTATTTTGTCTTTTGTGTTTAAAATTTGAATTAAGGATTTATTTCAAATCTATTATTACTTAATTAGCATTAAGTTTGTTTTTATCTCTTAACCTAGCCCTCTCCTATAAATAGGGGTGTTTGGGGAGAGATTCATTACAACAATTATTGCTAGAAAATTCAAAAGTTTAAGGCATTCAAAAGAGCTTTGTTTCTTGGTTTTTGTGCTGAAATTCTCTCTTGATTTCTGAAGTGTTTTCAAAAGAACTCTCTGATTTCATTTTCTTTTCTCCTTGCACACAAGAGCTTCATTCCTACTCATTGTTCTCTAAGGACCTTTGTAAGGGAAGAGACAATTGAAAGAGAGAGTTTGTGGTCTTTTGACTACTCAGAAATTCCTTGTACTTGAGATTGTAGGAGTTGGGTACTCCATTGTATTTGTGATCTTTGTGATAGTGGAAGTAGCTAGAATCCTTCTAGGGAAGGCGGGGAGTAGAGCTGGGTGCTCGAACCTCGATAACATATCCTTGTGTTTGCGATTGGTTTACATTCTTGCACTCCTTACTCTACTTTGCTTGAACTTATTACTTGCTCATCATATTCATTGTCATACTTGCTTGCATTCATCTTGTGATTCTTGATTGGTGATTGTTGTGACTTTAAATTTTTAAATTGGTCTTTGATTAGCATCATCACCTATTCACCCCCCCCTCTAGGTGATTTTCAATTGGTATCAGAGCTTGGACTCTAGGTTTTGGCTTAACATCCATAGAGAGATCCTTAAAACTTGCTAATCAACATTTTCATTCCATCATTCATACACTAGTAAACATGGCCGATAACATTAAATCCCCACCTAAATTTGATGGACTCAATTTCCCTATTTGGAAGGTTAGGATGACTATCTTTTTGCAATCATTAGGTAGTTTAGTGGCTAAGTCTTTGACCAAACCCTATGTAGCACCCGATAGTGATGAGAGCACTTGGACCGACTTCAACTTTAGAGAATATGAGGCTAACTCCAAGGCCCAAAACTCCCTTTTAACCGCCTTGAATGAGGATGACCTTACACGGGTAATTCATTGCCAATCCGCCTATGAGATTTGGCAACACTTATTGGTCACACATGAAGGGACTTCACAAGTCAAGAGAGCTAAAATAGATCTCTTGAGGTCTCAATATGAGTCATTCAAAATGCTTGATGAAGAATCTATTGATAGTATGATTACTCGTTTCACTAAAATCACTAATGGTCTTTCTTCATTAGGTGATGACATCTCCAACGATCAAAAGGTGCGGAAAGTGATTCGGGCGCTTCCTTCTTCATGGGAGATCAAGGCCACCACCTTAAAGGAGTTGAACGACAAGGACGAGATGGACATCATTAGTCTCATTGGGAACCTAAAGACCCATGAGATGGAGAAGAAGGCAAGAGAAGAAGCCACTACTTCAAAGAAGAAATCCATAGCCTTCAAGACTTCATCCACCAATGATGACGATGAAGAAGACGATGAAGAAGATGAGGAGCTAACTCTACTTGTGCGGAATGTCAAGAGGTTGTACCGAAAGAACAAGTTCAACTTCCGGAGAAAATTCGAAGGCAAAGAGGAACGGAGGATCATTTGCTATAATTGCCGCAAACCCGGACATATCATGGCGGATTGTCCGGAGTTCAAGAAGAAGATGACATCCTCCTTCAAGCCAAAGAAGCCGGAGGAAAAGAAAGCATACAAAGCAACATGGGATTCGGAAAGCGAGTCCGAAGAGGAGGTGGATCAAGCTAATATGTGTTTCATGGCAAACACACCTAAGGTAACCCCTCAATCCCTTGATGATGAAGATGATGAACTAAGTAAGGAAGTTCTAGTACATGCCTTTGTAGAACTTTCTGAAACTTATGATAATAAGAAACTTGAATGCTTAAAATTACAAAAAGAAGTTGCTTTTCTTAAGAATCAACTTGCCATTGTTTCTAAAGAAAAAGATGATATTTCTTCTAATTTCATTTCCATGCAAAAAGAATTTTGTGCCTACAAAAGTTCTTGTAAGGCAAAATCTCCAATTATTGATGAAAAAGAAATTTCTTCTTTTAAATCCAAAATGAATGATTTTGAAAAAGTTTTAAAAGATTGTGCCTTTAATACTAAGAAACTTGAAGAAAAATTTTCTAAAAAGCACACATCTCATGCTAAGATTCCTCATGCTCACACTGCACCTAACACGTCTCATGTTCATGCTCACAATGCCCATGCTCACAAATCACACACTCATTATGCTTTTAAATATGGTAGAGTATATAGATGCACATATTGTGGTAAAAATGGACATTTAGCTAAGTTTTGTTATGATCAATTAAATAGATCCAATAATCTTGTTTGGGTTCATGGCACTAACCCTCTAGGACCCAAGAAAATGTGGGTACCAAAATCAAGTCCTAAATTGTTTGATGTAGGTACACACCAAGGCTCCAAGACGTAGGGAGCGGTGGTACCTTGATAGTGGTTGTTCAAGACACATGACGTGGGACATCAACAACTTCACAACCCTATCAAGGTACATGGAAGGTGGCACCATCACCTTCGGGGATGACTCCAAAGGGACTATCATCGGTATAGGTAACATTCAAATTGGTGCATCTCCTATTATTGAAAATGTTGTTTTAGTAGATGGTTTAAAGCATAATTTGCTTAGCATTAGTCAACTTTGTGACCGTGGACTTAAAGTTGTTTTTGATAATTCTTCTTGCAAGATTTTTGATGTTAAATCCGATGTTTGTATTCTCACCGGTTTTCGTGATGATAATGTTTATATCATTGACATGCTTAATATTGAGTGTTCTACTAAATGCTTGAATGCTTTTGATGAAAATTCTTGGCTTTGGCATAGAAGATTAGGACATGCTTCTTTTGAACATCTTTCTAGGATTAATTCAAAGGAATTGGTGAAGGGTATTCCTTGCTTGAAGTTTGAGAAAGACCGCATTTGTGGTGCGTGCCAACTTGGGAAACAAACCAAGTCTTCCTTCAAACCAATCAAGGATATCATGTCAACTAGGCCTTTAGAATTAATTCATATGGATCTTTTTGGACCAACTAAAACTAAAAGTTTAAATGGAAGTAGATTTGCATTTGTTTTGGTTGATGATTTTTTCCGTTTTACTTGGGTTTTCTTTTTGCAAAATAAAGATCAAACTTTTTCTCATTTTAAGATTTTTCGAAAAAGAGTTGAAAAAGAAAAGGGTTTTCCGATTTTGAGAATAAGGAGTGACAGAGGTGGTGAGTTTATTAACCAACTCTTCATGACTTATTGTGATGAAAAGGGAATTAAGCATGAAATGTCTTGTCCTAGAACTCCACAACAAAATGGAGTTGTAGAAAGGAAAAATAGAACACTTCAAGAGATGGTTAGGACAATGATAAGTGAGTATGACCTCCCTCAATATTTATGGGCCGAGGCCGTAAATACCGCATGCTACATATCGAATCGTATTTATTTATGCAAAAATTCTTCTAAAACATCTTTTGAAATGTATCATTCTAGAAAACCAAATGTTGCATATTTCAAAGTTTTTGGATGCAAGTGTTTTGTTTTAAATACTAAGGATAATTTGGGTAAATTTGATGCTAAGGCTTATGAAGCTATCTTTGTTGAATATTCTTCTACTAGCAAAGCATATAGAGTATTTAGTAGATCTTCACATACTATTGAAGAAACCATGCATGTTAAATTTGAAGAATCTAATGTGGTTGTTGAGAATGTTGTAGAGATTGAACCATTAGGTGAAGACATGGAGAGACTATCCTTGAAGGACTCACCCGCTCAAGAAGAAAAGCAAGAGTCTATTGGTGATGTTCAAGAGGATAAAGAGGAAAGCCCTCAACCGCTTCCTAAAGCTTGGAGATACGCTACAAATCATCCTAAGGAGCTCATCTTGGGTGACGCATCTAAAGGAGTCACAACGCGCTCCAAACTCCATGACCTATGTGGTAACTTTGCTTTCATTTCTCATTTTGAACCCAAAGGCATTCTCGAAGCCGAGACGGACCCATATTGGTTGCTTGCCATGCAAGAGGAACTCAATCAATTTGAGCGCAACCAAGTTTGGCACCTTGTTCCTAAACCCCACGATAGACCAATAATTGGTACTAAGTGGATCTTTAGAAACAAGATGGATGAGTCCGGAAATGTCATTAGGAATAAAGCTAGGTTAGTGGCCCAAGGTTACACTCAAGTTGAGGGAATTGACTTTGAGGAGACCTTTGCACCCGTAGCACGGCTTGAAGCCATACGGATGACACTAGTTTTTGCATCTTTCAAAAATTTTAAACTTTTTCAAATGGATGTGAAAAGTGCATTTTTAAATGGTTTTATTAATGAAGAAGTTTATGTTTCTCAACCTCCCAGTTTTATTGATCATGTTCATCCCGATTTCGTTTTTAAACTTGATAAAGCTTTATATGGATTGAAACAAGCTCCTAGAGCTTGGTATGAAAGGCTTTCTAGTTTTCTTGTTTCAAATGATTTTATCAAAGGCAAAGTAGACACTACTCTATTCACTAAGCATGTTGATAATGACATTTTAATTGTTCAAATTTATGTTGATGATATAATTTTTGGTTCTACTAATGAAGTTTTATGCAAGGATTTGAAAAGGTAATGCAAAGTGAATTTGAAATGTCTTCAATGGGTGAGCTCAATTTCTTTCTTGGACTCCAAGTCAAGCAATTGCAAGATGGGAACTTCATTTGTCAAGCCAAATACGCAAAGGAACTTGTGAAGAAGTTTGGACTTGAAGATTCAAAAGCGTGCAACACTCCCATGGCAACTACAACCAAGCTTGATAAGGACGACCAAGGTAAAAATGTTGATATTAAATTGTTTAGAAGCATGATAGGTAGTCTTTTGTATTTAACGGCAAGTAGGCCGGATATCATGTTTAGTGTGTGTCTTTGTGCTAGATTTCAATCGTGTCCTAAAGAGTCTCATCTTATTGCGGTAAAACGCATTATTCGTTATATTAAGGGAACGATTGGAATGGGTCTATGGTATCCGAAAACCGGAGATTTCTCAATGACGAGTTATTCGGATGCCGACTATGCGGGTTGTAGAGTAGATAGAAAGAGTACTAGTGGGACATGTCAATTTCTTGGTAATTGTCTTATTTCATGGTCCTCTAGGAAGCAAAATTCCGTAGCTCTCTCAACGACCGAGGCGGAGTATGTTGCCGCGGGGGCTTGTTGTGCACAAGTCCTTTGGATGAAACATACTCTCCTTGATTATGATTTGCATTATAAAAACATTAAAATATTTTGTGATAATACTAGTACCATTCATTTAACCAAAAATGCAAATCAACATAGTAAGACCAAGCATATTGAGATTAGATATCACTTTCTTAGAGATCATTTTGAGAAAGGTGATATAGATATTGATTATGTTTCCACGGATTTACAACTAGCCGATATTTTCACTAAACCACTTGATTTTGCTAGATTTTCGTTTATTTGTGGAGAACTTAATATTTGTGTTATTGATTAAACATGTTTTTCATATCCCTTTTTGATGTATGACAAAAAGGGGGAGAATAAGTTTACATGGGACAAAAATAAGTTCATTTGGTCTTGGTTCCATATGAATTTATATGTTTTGGTTTTATGAGTTTTTGTTATGTTATGTTTTTATGAGTTTGAGAACTCTTGTATTTTGCTTGTGTTTTATTGGTATTGTTTCAATTAGTTTTAATTAATATCAAGAGCATGTTTTTGTGTTTTTCAATGAATTCTTGTATCTTAGTTTCTATCTCTTATGTTTTTTCAATTGGTATCTTGTGTTTTATGTATAGCATAATTTGAGGGGGAGTTTTCTCTCCCCTTTATTTTTGTTTATAGCCTATTTGTTTTGTCATCATCAAAAAGGGGGAGATTGTTGGCCCAAGAGGTTACACTCTCTTGTTTTGTGTTTTGATGATGACAAACCAAATAAGAGCTATTTGGTACTAATGAGTTCATTCAAGATAAGTTTCAGGGTTTGTACCATGCTTGGAGACCATTGGCTTTGCTTTTGCAAGAACTTCTAAGTTTCACATAGCAAGGAAGGCAAATTGCACAATCAAGGAAGGATCATAGAAGAGAAGGCACTAGCAAGGCATTGGATGGCTCAAAGACTTGAAGATTGCTCAAGAAGTCTTTAATTATTTTGTTTTTAGTTTTTATAGTTTGTTAAAGAATAGTGGATGGGTTTGAAGCTCTATCACACACGTTTTTGCGCACATGTTTATTCCAAAACAATTTCGTATAATTTATACAAAAATATTTTGGATACAAGATTTTGCCTATAGATATATATTTATGTTTCATACAAATCTATGTTCAAAAGTATTTTTGTCAAAATCAAAATCTCCCTTGTATTCTTTCCAAAACCTGATCTTTAACCTGTTCCGGTCGACCGACCGGTCGACCGACTCTATGTCAGGTTTGATCGGTCGACCGTGCAGTCGACCGAGGTACTGGCAGGTGCACGTATCTGTGTGCATGTCTGCCGGTCGACCGTGCAGTCGACCGACTGCAAGTCACTCTGCTCTCGGTTAAAATGGGTCGACCGGGCGGTCGACCGCTGACCTGCAACGGTCATGATTTTGAACGTGCGGTTGACCGGCCGGTCGACCGATCTGACCGTTTGAACAGTAACGGGCAGATTTTTAAGAGCTGTTTTATTTTGTCTTTTGTGTTTAAAATTTGAATTAAGGATTTATTTCAAATCTAATATTACTTAATTAGCATTAAGTTTGTTTTTATCTCTTAACCTAGCCCTCTCCTATAAATAGGGGTGTTTGGGGAGAGATTCATTACAATAATTATTGCTAGAAAATTCAAAAGTTTAAGGCATTCAAAAGAGCTTTGTTTCTTGGTTTTTGTGCTGAAATTCTCTGTAATACCCCGTTTCCGGAATACGTACTTAGTTGCGTATTCAGCTTTTCGATCGTAGTTTCCGATTTACTTCCCGTATTTGACCGATTTCAGTTTCAAATATCATTTTCTAAAATATTAGATTTTATATGAATTTCTGGAATTTTCTTGAATTAAAATGAATTTCTTCAAAACCGGTGTCGACCAGTGTCGCTGATCGATTCCCGAATTTTTATCTTACAAACAGTTAGGAATTTCTAGAAAGTCCTTTAGACTTTATCTCTTAGAATTACATTTCTTACCTAAATACTTTTTCTGAGAATTTTATGAATTTATGAAAATTCCAACGGAGTCGGTAGTTAACTGATTCCGGGATTTTTAGTTTTAAAACTATAAAGTATTTCTTCAAACGGATTACACCATAAGTCTTAAAATATTATCCTTGATTTTTGGTAAATTTTAGGAGTCGTTCCGAGATACTTGAATTTCGGACGATTTCGGTATTTTCCGAAATGTTTTCCGCATTCTCGATTTAAACCCGGGAATCCGTGTTTTCAATATTTTCATTTTTCAAGTTAGAGAAAATATCTTCTCTTTTTCATTTCTTTTCTTTTTCCCTTTTCTTTTATTTCTCTTCCTTCCTCTCCAAGCCAAAGGAATTTCCAATTTTCAAAATTCTAATTCTTTTCCAAAATTCCAACTTTCTCCAACTTTCCACACTCTTCCTCATAAATGCCCCTCTTTCTCTCTCTCTTCTTTGGCCGGCCATGATTGGCCAAGGGAGACAACTCACCTCCCCTATTTGCAAATACCCCCTCTCATTTACCTTATTTGCAACTCCTTTGCAAATCTAAATCCTATATAAACTTATCCTTTTCATTTCTATTTCCTTTTTTATTTCACTTCACCAAAGAAATTGCCTTCACAATTTCCTCCTTCATCTCAACCTCAACCACCAACTTCTAAATATCACCTAGGTCATCTTCTCCATCTCAAGCAACCACCACTTCTTTGGATTGGGATCGTCCACAATATCGCCAAGGATCAAGTTGGTGATATCGTCGACTACGATCTTTTCGGAACTCGTAAAGCCTCGATTTAACCGTTCAAAGTGAGTATTTTTACTCACCAAGACTAGACAACTTCTTTGTATTCTTATGTTGACAATTCATGTACACTTGTGCCATAAAAAATCATGTTTTTAGACCATCAAACACAACCACCATAAAATCTGTTCTGTTCTCTGTTTTCCCACGATTAGTCGACTTGACCTAGAGACTAGTCGACTAACCCATCTATTCTGAAACGTAACCTTTTTCTGGAACACAGTTTTAGTCGACTAGACCCAATTACCAGTCGACTAGAGACCCTTAGTCGACTACATCCTTGACCCTAGTCGACTAACTTTCTTTGAAGCAAAAACCCCAACTCTCGGCTCCAGTCGACTTAGCTTAGATATTAGTCGACTTGAGACCCCTAGTCGACTACCATTTCCACCCTAGTCGACTAACTTTTCCCTGAAATAAATCCCAACTCTCTGTATCACAGTTTTAGTCGACTTAGCCCCACTATTAGTCGACTTAAGTATCTGTTAGTCGACTACACATTTCACCCCAGTCGACTAACTTTTCCTGAATCAGAATTCCAACTCTCTGGAACCCAGTTTTAATCGACTAATCCAGACTGTTAGTCGACTTAAAACCCCTATTAGTCGACTAACCCCTCCACCTAGTCGACTAATTCTGACTGTTTGTCTTAGTTGATTTCTTTTCTGAATTTGGATCTTATCACTGGTTCATGTGCTATGTATTATTGTTACTTGTGCTTCATGACTGATACCTCATGACATGTTACTTGATGGACATTACTTCTTGTTACATCATGACTTATTATTGTGTATTCTCATTCCATAACTTGTTAATAAATGGATATCACCACTTATCATGCCATCACTTGGACCAAGCATGATACACTTGACTTTTGTATAAAATGGACCAACTTATATTTGGGTCGGGGGAAAACATGCGGATATCGATATGTGATCGTGTTTACAGTGGTTTTAGGAATGTTGTGCAACTCATGTTCCGGTCTGACCTGTGGGCCACCAGGGGACCGAGGGGAGTGCTTGCTCCCTCCTTACTGGTACCATCATGATAAGGGCATACATAAGTCCCTCCTGTTAGCCTAGCGGCTGGCTTCCGTCACCAAGCAACGGAACAATCCTGGACCGTTATCCCGGGCATGTACGGGATCCACTGTAAACATAGTTCGTCGATACAACCGCTGGTTTCCAATAACAACCTTGCTTTGCTAGGATATGGATCTATGTGCGCTGGGACGCTGGGTCACATAGCTAGATATCACAGTAAGACAAGTAATAATAATAAAGGACATTAATTATGGATCTATTGTATTCGGACTTTTACTCTTTATGCTTTCATTACTTGTTGATTGGTATTCATTATCCTCTTCTAACCCTCATATTCTTGTCTCTTAGCCATTTGGCTATAGCCTGTTCATTGTTGGGAGGTCCTGACTCCCTTGGATTTATATGTTCAGGTTCTGACGCTTGGACCGAAGTGGAACCGTCCACAGAGGATCAAGCTTATCTTAGTGAGTAGGCAGACTAGTTCCTGTTCTTCGTGCCAGTCTTCTCATTTTGACTCACGGGATCTTCATCCACCTCGTGAGCTTTTTGTATACATATTGTAAATCTTACTTTTGGACTTGGTTGTGATAAAAGACACTTGTAAAGTGTAATAGTTATCATATCCTGTATAACTTTGTATTTGTACTTTTTGAGTTGGCATATGAATATACCACACTTTGTGTTGTACTCTGATTCTTGTTGTACTAAATGCTTAGCGTATATACGTGGGGGCACTTTCTGACCTACGTATACACGTCGCAGTGACGTCTCCGTATCCGTCAGGATCGGGGCGTTACATTCTCTCTTGATTTCTGAAGTGTTTTCAAAAGAACTCTCTGATTTCATTTTCTTTTCTCCTTGCACACAAGAGCTTCATTCCTACTCATTGTTCTCTAAGGACCTTTGTAAGGGAAGAGACAATTGAAAGAGAGAGTTTGTGGTCTTTTGACTACTCAGAAATTCCTTGCACTTGAGATTGTAGGAGTTGGGTACTCCATTGTATTTGTGATCTTTGTGATAGTGGAAGTAGCTAGAATCCTTCTGGGGAAGGCGGGGAGTATAGCTGGGTGCTCGAACCTCGATAACATATCCTTGTGTTTGCGATTGGTTTACATTCTTGCACTCCTTACTCTACTTTGCTTGAACTTATTACTTGCTCATCATATTCATTGTCATACTTGCTTGCATTCATCTTGTGATTCTTGATTGGTGATTGTTGTGACTTTAAATTTTTAAATTGGTCTTTGATTAGCATCATCACCTATTCACCCCCCCCCCCTCTAGGTGATTTTCATCTACCAGTAATAACATTCTTTTGCAGGGAATAGAATGCTTATATTTGGCATTTTTAGAGACAAAAGTACCTAAGAAAAAAGATCTAGAGCTAGAACCAGATTTCTTGGTTTTGTCAGGTTTATCATACCTTTGCCTCTTAGAAGATCTTGGCCTCTTAGAAGACATGACAAAATCAAATAAATTTGAAAAATTTTGAAGTTAAAAGCACTGAAATTGAGAGAGATAAGGTTTGAGAGTTATACCCAAAATTGAAGCAAGTTTAATCCACAAATCCCTTAAAGATGAACAATCCAAGAGTTGAGCATGAAATCTTGAAAAAATATGAGAAATTTTGAAGAAATTTGAAGAAAAAATTTATGGGTTAAGAGGTGGAGTCGGTAGAGATTGAAGAGAAAGAGGGGTGAAATGAGATTTAGGGTTTAGAAAGCAATAAATAGCAGCTACAATGACCCCGTATTCTGCACGATTGCGATCGACCCGCGGTCGGCTGACAAAATCAAAAAGTTTTGTTGCTCTCAGTTGGTCGACAGGGCAGTCGACCGAAAAGATCAGAGCATTTTGTTGCTCTCAGTCATTCGACCGTGCGATTGACCGGTATGAGAGTTCAAAGATTCTCCCCTGCTCGGTCGACCAGGATGGTCCCAAATTCAAAAATTTTGAATTTAAATATGGTTTTTGTAAACCCAAAAATATTTTAAATAAATATGTAAAAATCTATTAAATAGGTAAAATCATTTTAGACATGTTATACTCAAAGAAAAACCATACTATATATATATTTCAAAAATATCATAAAAATACATTAAAATTATAGAAAAACTCACATAAATTATTTACATCACAATTACGCAAAATTAAATAAGAATGAAGTAGAAGATGGATTGGAGATGATTTCTATGGGTTGTTTGAGTTATTTAGTTTTGAGCATTTTGAACATTTAGCACTTTATGATCTAGTTGGAACATTTGGTTTTGTAATATTGATGGTATGTGGTTTGTAAAACTTAGGTACTTTGTGGTGGTTACTGTGTGATGGTCTTAAGATAAAACTTGCGTTTTTAATACTTAGTATCTTGTTATTACATCTTCATATGTGTGTGGACACACTTCCTCTAGTGTTGTTTTGTATCGACACTTGAGATGACTTAGTTTTAATTGTGATCATTCGTTGCCTTTATAGTTTGGTAGGTTGGATGGTTAGAGGAAAACATTTATGCATACCCATCCTATATTTTCATATCCATGTATGCATGAATGATATGCATTTGAGCTGAGGAATACTTGGAGAGAGGAAGACTCAAAAGAGGAGGAGAAGAAGAAGGGATGAAATAGGGTTTTCGTATGAAAGATTTGAGGTTTAAATCTCTCTCCGGGCTAGCCTTTTGTACATGCCACTTATGTGGCCTCTCTGGCCATTGGAAGACAGCTTGCCTGATGGGGCTAGTATGCTTCATCTGCCGAAGGCTGGGACATCGGGTGAGAAGATGTCAGAATGGGGTTGAGCACAGAGTGGAGGTGAAGGTCAAGCAAGGACTTTCGACTTTGGTTAGCCTGTAGGGGAATCCGGTGACACCCGATGGTGATGGGATGCAGAAGGATGTAATTCAGATCATTTTTTTTCAAAGACCAGATCTCGAAGCTGATCGATGGTAAGGGTCTGTCTATTTGCTTTCAGTTGTCCTCAACAATGAAGAAGGAAAGCGCAAGGTCAGTATCAGAGGCGCTGAGTAGTGGTCAGAGTGGTGATGGGGGTGGTGCCTCGAGTATGCAATTGAAATCGGCGAATTCCTTTGAGTTCACAGCGATTGGGTGGATCATCAGCAGTCGAGTTGGGATTAAGAGAGAATGGATTTGGTCCTCTCTCCAATCAATTGCCGGAGTCTGAGATCATTGGTGAGGTAGGGGTGTGGTGATGAGGTATGGGACAGAACAGTGTGCAACGAGTTCGAGGGAAAACACTACCTTGTGTGTCGTGCAATTCTGACATGGGCTGCCTAAGGACATGGTACGGGGTTCTGAGGAGCGTCAACCTCAGACCTTTGCTGAGAGCTTTGCTATTGGCCATTATGCATTATTGTATGTGACTGCTGGATTGACGGTGGAGGAGAAGACGACAGTGATGGCGATAGGGAGCAGCGGGGTTATCACTGTAGAGTGCGGATTTCAAAGCGTGAATTCAAACCTGGGTGAACACGTGACACGAACATGTCTGGGCAATTCTATTTTGAATTTCAAATAGGAGTGACCGTTGACTAGGGCGGCAGGGTAAAGTGGCTATTGTGAGTGCGCCCAATAAAAGGGATTTGATCCTGAAGTATGATCCGAACAAGATAGTTGTATATGGGATGGCTAATGCTGGACTTGCTGGCCTTTCTGAGCGGGCTGGCCCAGTTTGGGGGGATGCTAAAAGGGTTAGGTCAGATTTGGGGCTCGAGGTGGAGGCTGGGTCAAAATTTTTTGTTCGGTCTAGTGCTAAACTTGAAGTTGCTTATGGGTCAACAGTAGATAGGAATAGACCAGTTACAGCTCTGCGAGATGGGCTTCTTGAGCCTAAAAAGAAAGGAAACAAAAAATACCCATCAATTAAATGAGGATTTCTCAATAGTGGGGTCTCTAAGGGGAAAGGCTTGGCCCAATGCTAAAATGAGGATTTATTTTTACTAGGGGATCTAGGTCGTCTTTTCCGACTGGGAAGAGTCTCGGTGGGTTGAATTTTAGTCGTGTGGTTAATGAGGAGTTCTTGATGAACATTATCGGTGAGAGGATTAAGAACAATTTCCCAAATGAATTGCAAATTTTTGAGCCTGTTCCCCTAGTAGGCCGCAGGATCTGTATCGCAGAGAGAAGAAATTAGGAGTCTGAAGAGGTCAAAGACAGAGGAGCGTGTTTTTAGAAAAGGGAGATATGAGGATGGATAGAGCTGGTAGACTTGCGTTGGAGAAGTTTAAGAGTATACGACAGATCGAGTTGGGCTAAACCCGTTATCGCTATTTAGGTCGCGCTGGCACCTGGATGAAAAACGAGTACGTCGTCATGATGTCGGGAAGTAAGGTAGCCCCTGTTGGAGTTTCTTTTTTTGGGTGGACCAATTTTATATTTTTACATCTTTGTTCCATCCATTTTTGAGGTTTGTTTCATTATGGACTTATTAATAAAACGTCGGGGCTTTATTGGCCTAATGGCCGTTTTCTCAAAATAATGCTATGCATTAAGCATACTTGATACAAAGCCTATAAGCATATTTTATCTATTACATTGAACTTCAATTGAGATATTTCATATATGCATATGTTTAGGGAGAGCTTCACTTGAAGTCTCTTCCGGTTTATGTAAAATAACTCCATGAGTTTTATCATCATCAAAAAGGGGGAGATTGTTGGCCTAAAACCCTTTAACCCTAGTTTTGATGATGATGGAACTTATGAGGTTATTTTGTACTAATAAACATTTGTTTGTACTAATAAGTATGAGAAAAATCAAAGAAATGATTAGTTTCACTTAAGACTCACAAATTTGGAAGCTATCATTTAAGAGATTCAAAGAGCCTAAAGCATCAAGAGTACTTACACCACTCAAGATTGGAGGCTAGCTCGAAAATTAAGGAAGGATCAAGAAAGAAGAATAGAAAATTTTATTTTCGCTTTTATCTATGTAAGATTTAGTTTGTTAAAACCAATTAGATGATTTAAAAGCTCACGAGTCACACACACACAAAAATCTATACTTTTGGTCTTTTGATTCTAAAATTCTTGAAAAGAATTTTTATTTTTGAATTGTATTTCAAAATATTTTTGGAAAAATAGATTTTACAAAATGGAATTTCCTATTTTACAAAAACAAGTTCTACATTTTGATTTTGTATTGATCTACTATCACACATGTTTTAAGCTTCAAATATATATTCATGAACTCTATTTTGTAAAAATTATTCAAAGTATTTTGTGGAACAATCAAAACTTTTCTGTTTTCTGAATTTAACCTTGAGTCGGTGGACTACATTCTTCCGCTGGTAGAGCTGAATTGCTTTATTGGTCGACTGCACAGTCGACCGTATATGCACGACAAGCACATGTTTAAACTTACGCACATCAATCGACCAGGCTTTGAACTTGTGCACATCAGTCGACCAGGCTTTGAACTTGTGCACATTAATCGACCGCCTAGAAGGCCGTGTGCCGTGGTTAAAATTTTAACCTTAGGATGATCCGCCATCCGCCAATGGTCATATCACTTTTAATCACCTAGAGGGGGTGAATAGGTGATGTGCTAATCAAATGTGAAAATTAAAAACTTTTATACGAACAAAAACTAACACACAAATGATAACCAAAGAGTGAAGTCAAATTTTCGGTGAAGAGTACTAGAACTTCTCCTCAAGATTACCTTGATTAAGAGTTGAGGTGCTTTAATAGCCCTCTTGGTTCAAACAAGTATAAGCACATAAAATATATTAAACATGTAAGGATAGACAAGAAATAAGAGTATACAAGATATTAATAAAACAATCAATTCTATTTTTCAAAACATGAGTTTCATTCTTGTCAAAAGAAGATACAATATTATTAGCACAAGGAACATGACAACCATGGGAATAAAAATCATGTTTATTTTAGCAAAAAAAAAAGCAAATTCTCTTTTTCCTTGGAAATCAAATCAACTTGGCTTTCAATGAATTGTTTCCTTTAAAAATAACATTCAATTTTGAAAATAAGAAAACATTCTCTTTTTCAAAAATTCATTTTCTTTCAAGATAATTCTTAATTTTGAAGAATCATTTTTATTTAAATCGACATTAGAAACATGGTATTTCAAAAGATTATATTCATTCAACAAAGTATCATTTTTTTCTTCAACTTCTTGTTTTCAACCTTTAACAAATCATATTTTTCAAGAAGTTTTTGACAAAATATAACAAGCGCATCATATGGTATTTTGTCATCTTCGTCAAGCTCAGAATCGGAATTTACTCCAAGGGGGTCATCCCCTCGGACCATGTAGGACATGTCAAAAGTATCACTTTCTTCATCCGAGTCTTTCTCTTTGTCATTTTGCATTTGTTCACCAAGTGAGGTCAAAGTGTTCAGTACTACAACAACCGAATCAAAGTTAAAAACTAAATAAATAATAATCATTTAGGATTAGCTTTAAAGCATGAATGGTTTTACAGCCTCAAGATAATTGTCATTTATGATATATGATTCTTTGGTTGTAGCAAGATAAACATGAATACTAAGGGCTTTAAGATAAATAAGCATCTTAACTTTCTAATTTTAGAAGTTAAGAGTATCAAACATGGAAGGTGCAAGAAAATTCATATGCGTGTATAAACAAATAATGTGATTAACGAATTAAGGATCTTTAATACTATATTGTTAGACCAAATTGATTGAGGCAAAATCTGCACAGAAAATAAAGTTTTAAAAATTAAGATTAAGAATTTGCTAGGTTCCTCAATACTACCGCTATAGTAAGTAGCTATGTGACTCATGATTCACAAGGAGGGACTGCGATAGAAGCATTTTAGTATTCTTTTAAGTTACTAAAACCCATTTAAATAGTTTCTTCTTAGTTTTGAAAAGAAAGAGAAAAGAAAATTGAGTTAGGTTAAAGGAGTAGAAGTTAAAGAGGAAGATAGTTTTGAAAAGGAAACAAAAAGAAGAACTAAGTTAAAAGAGAAAGAATCAAAAGAATAAAAAAAACTATGTTGGTTTTTTAAAGTCTTTCGAAGCTAAAAAGTTAAAAGAAAGAAAGAAAATAAAAGTGTACTTACCTCTTTTGAATGATTACCTTACCTCTAATCGTCAGCAAAGGTTTACCTTGAATTGAATGCAATAAGTACATAGCCAATAAGAGTTGATTCGACTCTCTCCCATATTACAACATAAAAATAAGAAAGCATGAAAGATACAGATTGAGACAAAGAACCTGAAAATACACCTAGAGGGAGGGTGAATAGATGTACTAGCTAATCTAGAACAAATGATGCAAAATTAAAAACTTAATTGCAAACACACTATGTGTAACCAAGAGTGAGCCTGAATTCCCCATGACGAGCTCTAGAACTACTCCTCTAGATTCCTCTAGACTAAGAGTTAAGGTGCTTTAATAAGCCCTCTTGGTTCAAACAAGTGTAAGTGATAGGTAGTCAAAATTGCATATTTATCATCATATTTATTATCATATTTCTCTACTTATTCTTTTATAAAGCACTGCTACGTAACATTTTATTGTTTAGTATTGTCCAGCCCTTGAGTAATTAAAGAATAAATAAATGAAGCCCAATTGAAGCCCAAAAGCCCAAAAGCCCACATGCATGATTTATTTTAGTAATTTAGAAGCTTCTATCTTATCTAACCTAATCTAAACTTAGATTTTAAATTATTAATTTAAAATCTAGGGGAAGAGGAGGGAGGATAAAGTAGGACTCTAATTGCTATTCAAATCAAGAGGAGAAGAAAGATAGAATAAGATGGATTCTCATCCTAATTAAAGATAGAGATGGACTTCTATTTGAACCAGATTGCTTGCACCACAAGATGAAGATAAAGGAGAGAAAATCTGAATTTAATTCGGATTCAGACTGGACACTCTTTAGTATTTCAATCATAACTTTCTCTACCGAAACTCAAATTTGATGATTCAAAATGCTCCAGAAAGAAGACTTGAAGGATTATAACTCTTATGTTGATCACACTTTCCATTTCAGCTGTCTGATAAGCTATATTTAGTGATCAACCCGATAACAAGTTACAGGTTAGAACTGAATTTCTACGGATAAGTCAAAACAAGTTTGGAGATAAGAGAAGAATTCAAATTCAGAAATATTTTGCTCCTCCTATCTTCATATGCTTCTTATCTCTCTAGTTTTCTCCTACAAATTCCCCTACAGAGCAATAGATGAAGGGCAGATCTCAGAAGCTCAAGTCTAGGGTTTCCTTTAGATCCTCTTTCTTTCCGAATTTATTTGTATTTTTCTAGTTCTTTTTACTTTGAAGAAGAGTTGAAGAAAGGAGAAGACTTTGTACTAAGTTGGTGACAAACTTAATAAAAGGTCATATTTTTTCTTTTAATTTCTTTGTTTTTTAATTTGTGTTTCTTTTATTTTAGGTTCATCTATTTTATACAATCTTTAAATACCATGCTAAATGCAACTATAATTATGTGTAACTAATTCCTTAGTAGCTTGCTAATCTCTCAACTAATTAAAACCTAGATCTATGAAGATAAGTTGATTGAACTCTATGCATGTTAAAAACCCTAGGGTAAGTAATTATTGAAGACTAGTCATGAATTAAGTTAAACTAGGTTTATGGTATACTATTTATTAATTATTCTTGGTTTATACTTGGATACTTTGATGGTTTAATATTAAGACTGCTTTTCTTAAACTATACTTTGGGACTTTGATAAACCAATGCTTAGTTTTATCTAGTGTACTGCTAACAGGGTTTAATCTCTTTCTTACTTTTCTTTCTTGGATTTGAAGCAATAATCTAGGGCTAATCTTTATAGGTTCAACATGATATTCATTCTTGAGAGACTAGTGTTTGGTTGTGGTAGATGATTAATTGGCTATATTTATTCTTTCTATTTAAATCTATTTCTTACAATCAATATCTCTTTTTTCCAAGCTAACTTTAGAGAAAATCATTCTAAAAAGCTTCCATCGCATCCTTCCCTGTGGATCGACCCGTCTAGCCTTTACTACATGGTTACATTGAGATGAGGCTAAGACTTTCTAACTTTAACTATTTCTTTATTATTTTCCTGTTTCAATCAAAATTTTGGCGTTATTGCCGGGAGGGAACGGCACGATATTCTCAAAAACTAATTCTTCTTTTTCTTTCTGTTTGCGGGATCAGAGAACATGAACTATACTGCAACTAAGGACATATAGCAACTCTGTGCCTCTACCCTAGAAGGCAGAGCAACAGAGGCTACTATTTAGCAGCGCAAACGCGGCAATAGTAAGGAACTACTAACTCAAATTTTGCAGGTTACTGTGAATTGCAAAGTTCTGTTTATTGCTTTGATAAATTATTTCTGTGATCACCCTGCATACTGCTAACTAATTAACAGTAACCTATTGGTTGATTAATAAAAAAAATTTCAGACTCTTGCATCATAGGCACGTGTCTATTTATATTTTCTTAATTTCTATTGAAGAGTGTTGGCGATAAGGTACGTTCACATTGCATACAGACTAGGAAACACCTTTGGCTGATTTACTGCTTTTGAGTGAATACTTGTCTATTGCTTTACACATGCACTAAATCAATTTAAAGGCAAATCTCATAAACAAGACAAGGTGTGGATTTCATCACTCTTCCTTGGCCCACAAATCATCTCCGTCGCACTCACAACCCTAACCCTAAAATAAAAATTAACTAGACGTTGGCCTTAGGTTAACTCGGACTCATTAGGAGATTGTCTAAAGGAGGAAGTTTTTTGAAATTAACTCTCGCCAAATTGGTGCCTAGGAAGGGGATTAAGGGCTGAAAGCCCGAAGATTGGTGGTTACTTAATTAAGGAACGTCTTTGACGGATAACCTCTCACCTATCTTGCCACCTACCTGGCCAATTAACTTGTGGTTAAGGTCAGCAATATACCTCCTAAAGACAGTATAAGGTTAGGAGTCGTCTAGGTCTAAGGCTTACCCTAGAATAGGATTTTTGATTATTTTTTTCTCTTTCTTGATTGATTAGGTGAACTTGTTTGTTAACTGTGCACGTCAGCCTTGTCGAGAAACCCAGTCACATCTAGACTAACTAGGACCAGTTCACCACCCGAACAAAAACCTAATTCACACATGGCACAACCACCATCACTGCAAGATAGGTTCTATCCTATTAGGACCTCTCTTCCATCTTGCATTCAGTTACCCGATGAAGGTGTTGACCAATTTGAGCTCAAACCACAATACATCAACACTCTTCCCAAATTTCATGAATTTGAATTCGAGGATGCATACTTTTTCATAAGGGAATTTGAAGAAGTATGTCTAATGATGAAAATACCCAGCCTAGGAGTAGATGCCATTAAATTACGGTTTGTCCCATTCTCTTTGAAAGACTTAGCAAAGAAATGGCTCTACAGTCTAGAGGCCGGTTCCATATCCTCATGGGATAATTTCGTCAAAGCCTTCTTAAAGAAGTTTTATCCCATTCATAAGACTGCACTAATTAGGAAAAGTATCTTGCAGTTTAAGCAAATAGCTAATGAACCTTTTTAGAAGTACTTCAAACGTTTTAAGGACCTCCTTGCCCAATGCCCTCACCATGGGATAGAGAAATGGTGACTTTGCCAAGCTCTTTATAATGGATTAGAATATCAAACAAAAACCCTATTAGAATCCATGTGCCAAAGAGGATTTTTGAAAAAGAACAAAAACGAAGGATGGTTATTATATGAAGAGTTGGCTGATAACACCATCCAATGGGAACCAACTCCGAAAAATTTTAGGACTAATGACCCTAGCTCTTCTAAAGGAGGTGGTCCATTCATTGAGGCTAACATAGCTACCTAAGCTAAATTAGCTGCTGTGATGCGAAGATTAGAAGCTCTTGAAACTAAAGAATCAGTCTCAGTGAACCAAGTCGGCACAACACCTTCTGTGGGTTGTATTGATTGTCAAGACATGAACTATGTGTTTAAGGAATGTCCCGTCTTTATAGCTCATCAAACTTTGCCCGAGCATATGAGTGCGGCCTTCACAAGGTCCGTTAACAATCCATATTCGTCCACCTACAATCTCGGTTAGAGAAATCACCTAAATTTTTCATGGGGCCCAAACAACAGTGATCCCACAAGGCCTAAATTCTCCAATAATTTTCAACAATCTCCTTATCAACAAAATTATCCCAACCAAAATCCTCCACCTTCTTTTCAAAATTCACATATGGAAATAAGACTCTCCAATATGAAAAGAAAGGTGGACACTCTAGTTAAGAGCCAAGACACACCAGCCCAAGTCATGACTAGGATAGAGATGCAACTGAATCAACAAGAAAGACAAAAGGGAACTCTACCAAGTCAACCATTGCCAAACCTTAAGAATCCTAGGCAAGCCAATGAAGGCTCAAGGCTCAAACCAGTGTAACTTGGTTCATACATTGAGATCATGGAAACAAGTTGATAACTAAGTATCCATTCTACAGGACTCAGCCTAATTGTCCATTTCATCTAGTTCCTCTCAATCTCCAGAAACTCCAAAGAAACTGAAGTTGATAAGTCAGCAAAATAAGTGCACCAACCTATAGCCCCATTTCCAAATAGGCTTAGGAGTAATAATAATGCACATATGGAGAAACTGCTCGAGGTGTTTAATCAAGTTAGGCTTAATATACCACTTCTTGATGCAATCCAACAGGTCCCTAGTTATGCCAAATTCCTTAAGGACATGTGCACCAAGAAAAAGAAAGACAAATGTGCCTAAGAAGGTTTTTCTACTAGTGAGCTATTGTCCAACCAAATCCTAGTCAAGTACAAAGACCCTGGTTGTCCCACCATTTCTTGCACAATAGGTCAAGCTGAAATTAGTGGAGCACTCCTTGATTTAGGAGCAAGCATTAATTTGCTTCCCTTTTCCGTATATCAACAACTTGGATTAGGTGAACTCAACCCAACCCAAGTTACAATCTAATTAGCTGATCGATCAATTAAAGTTCCTAAGGGAGAGATCAACGATCCTTATACGTGTAGGAGAATTCATTTACCTAGTAGATTTCATTATTTTAGAGACACAACCTATGTCTATTCCTAGGTCCCAAACTCCCGTCATCTTAGGATGTCCGTTCCTAAAAACTGCTAACGCAATCATAAATTGTAGAAACGGATCCATGAGATTGACTTTTGGAGACATGACCAAGGAAGTCAATGTTTTCAACTTAGGTAAACACCCCTACGACATAAACGACCAACCCTTTGAGGTCAACTTCATTAAAAATATGACTAGTGAGTACAAAGAGGAGATCACACTAGAATCAAAGGATGAGGAAGAGTTAGAATCTAGTGATCTCAACTTTGATGAGATTGAGTGGGCAGCAAGTCTAAGTTCTATAGAGATGGAGAATTTAAGCTTAACACTTCCACCCATCAAGCCACCTCCTTCCTTGGAGTTAAAGACCTTGCCTAAACATCTTAAGTATGCCTACCTTGGTGAACAAGAAACATTACCAGTCATAGTTGCCTCTAATTTGGCTAATAGGCAAGAGGAAGACCTATTGGCAACCCTTAGGAGATATAGGGAAGCCATTAGTTGGACTATGGCTGATATCAAGTGACTAAGCCCTAAAATAGTCCAGCATAGAATCCATCTAAATGAAGGGGTTAAACTGAAGAAGGACCTACAACATAGGCTAAACCCGCTCATGCAAGAGGCTGTACAAGGCGAAATAATGAAACTGTTAGATAATGGGATCATTTATCCCATTTCCGATAGCCAATGGGTCAGACCAGTGCACATGGTCCCTAAGAAGTCCAGTTTTACTGTGGTAGAAAATGACAAGCAAGAGTTAGTGCAAACACGACTACCTACCAAGGTTCGGTATGCATAGAATATCGCAAGTTGAAGGCCGCTACTAGAAAGGACCATTTCCCCCTCACATTTATCGACCAAATGCGGAACGATTAGCGGGCCATGAGTATTACTGTTTCTTGGACGGTTGCTCGGGGTATAACCAAATCCCAATAGCCCCAGAGGACCAAGAAAAGACAACGTTCACATGTCCATTTGGGACATTTGCTTATCGTCGTATGCCTTTCGGGCTACGCAATGCCCCCGTCACATTCCAACGTTGCATGTTAAGCCTTTTCTCTGACATGCTGAAGCGCTTCTTGGAGATCTTCATGGATGACTTCTCCGTCTATGGAAACTCATTTGACCAATGTCTACATCACTTAGAGCTAGTGTTAAAAAGGTGCACCGAAAAGAACTTGACCCTAAATTGGGAAAAGTGCCACTTTATGGTGCAGCATGGGATTGTCCTAGGTCATGAGATATCTAAGAAAGGGATTAAAGTGGATAAGGCTAAAGTGGAAATCATAGCCAAACTCTCAATTCAACGATACGTGAAAGACATTCGTTCTTTCTTAGAACACGCCAGATTTTACCGTAGGTTCATTAGGGATTTTAGCAAAATTGCTAGACCCCTTACAAACCTTTTAGTCAAAGACGTGCCCTTCATCTTTGATGACAAATGTAGTGGCGCATGGGAGAAGCTAAAATTGGAACTTATCTCTGCACCTTTCATCTCACCTCCGGAATGGTCCAAACCCTTTGAGATCATGTTGAAGCCTCCGATTTTGCGATAGGCGCTGTCTTAGGACAACGCAAAGATAACAAGCAACATGTGATCTATTATTCAAGTAGGACACTCAATGATGCCCAAGTGAACTATACTATAACCGAGAAAGAATTCTTGGCAGTAGTGTTCGCTTTGAAGAAATTCCACCCATACCTACTTGGGACCAAAACCATGATATTTACCGACCATTCTGCACTTCGATACCTAATCCTCAAAAAGGATGCAAAGGCCCGACTGATTCGTTGGATCCTCCTTCTTCAAGAATTCGATCTCGAAATTTGAGATAAAAAGGGTATCGAAAATGTCATCGCCGACCATCTCTCTCGTGTGCCAAACGTACTTTCCGACGAACTGCCCATCAACGATAATTTTCCCAACGAACAACTTTTAGCCATCTATACGGAATCATGGTTTGCCAACATAGTTAATTACTTAGTCACAAACCAAACACCATCTAGTTGGTCAAAACAGGATAGATATCGGTTCTTGTCTCAAGTCCGATATTTCATGTGGGAGGACCCTTACCTCTTCAAATATTGTAGCGATCAAATAACTAGGAGATGTGTTCCCGAAGAGGAAATTAGAAGCATTCTAACCTTTTGTCATGAATTTGCTTGCGGTGGACACTTTGGTCCCCGCAAAACTGCCGAAAAGGTACTACATAGTGGCTTCTATTGGCCCACTTTGTTTAAAGATGCATTTGACTTTTGTAAAACTTGCACAAGATGTCAAATGATAGGAAGGAATTCTAAACGTAATATGATGCTTCTAAATCCAATTCTAGAAGTAGAACTCTTTGATGTTTGGGGCATTGATTTTATGGGTTCCTTCCCTAATTCATTTGGGCACCAATACATCTTGTTAGCTATAGATTACGTATCCAAATGGGTTGAAGCTATCCCTTGCAAGACAAATGACAGCAAAGTTGTTGTCAAGTTCTTGAAAGAAAATATCTTTTCACGCTTTGGAACCCCTCGTGCCATAATTAGCGATGATGGTACACATTTTTGCAATAGAACTTTTGAAGCTTTTATGCGAAAATATACCATAACACACAAGTTATCTACACCTTACCATCCTCAAACCAGTGGGCAGGTAGAAATCTCAAATAGGCAAGTTAAGCTTATCTTGAAGAAAATTGTGAATCAAAATAGGAAGGACTGGTCCACCAAATTGGTGGATGCCTTATGGGAATATAGGACCACGTTTAAAACGATTCTAGGAATGTCTCCTTATATATTAGTCTTTAGAAATGCTTGCCACCTTCCTATTGAGTTAGAGCACCAAGCCTTATGGGCAATTAGGTAGCTGAATTTTGATCTAGATAAGGCCGCTGCACTTCGGAAATTGTAAATTTCTGAACTTGAGGAGTTAAGGAACGAGGCGTATGAAAAATATGAAGATTATGAAAGATAGGGTTAAGGTTTTTCATGATAAGTTTATCATGATAAAAAAAACTTTTGTCCAAGGACAAAAAGTCTTACTATATAACTCTAGACTTCACCTCTTTCCCGGAAAGTTGAAATCAAGATGGACAGGGCCTTTCGTCGTTGAGACTGTGTTTCCACATGGAGCCATAGAGAAATACGATCCTAACAATGGAAATGCATTCAAGGTACATGGTCAACGTCTGAAACCATTTTTAGAATTGGTACCAGAAGCAAACGCAGCCATGGGTCTTTTTGACCTAATGTATCGGTAACTCTACCTCTCTGCCAATTTATTTCATGCATTTCATACATGCATACATTGGGGATAATGAATGAGACAAGTGCGGGGGAGGGTACTAAACTTAATTTAAAAATAAAAATATACATAAAATAAAAAAATTATTTTTTTATTCTAACATAGGTTATTAACTTAACAAAAATAAATAAAAAAATTTTAAAATATATATATAATTGAAAAAGGAGACAATATTTTGACTTATCTTTTGAAAGAAATCCAAGTTAATGTTAAGAATTAGAAAAATCATGATTAGGATTTCTAAAAACTTGGTCGAAATAAAATAAATTGTTGGATTTTTTTTAGGTATAGGAGGAAATTTTGAATAATTAATTAGTCTTGATTTTTACCTTAATGAAATGTGCATACCTAGACTTTCACTTCTAGGATTCTAAGACAAAGACTCTTATGCCTTATAAAAAAATAATATAAAAAAAAGAAAAAACGAGTCCACTAATTAAGCTGGATACATGTTCCTCAAGAAGCATGAGTATTCACTCCTAAAGGTGATTTTATAAATTAAGACCTTGGTTTTGTGCCCTAGTTCACTTGAGTCCTTAAGTTCGTGGGGTGTTTTCTCACCTGGTGCCCTAAAACCGATCGGGTTTGGGAGCCACCGACCTTAGGCTCGCTACATGGGTGAATTAAAAAGCCTAAGAAAACTAAGAAATATTATCTATATATGTACTAACACATCTAATAGTCTATTAGTTAGGTATGAGGGCCTCAAGAAGCCTTGATACTTATACAAAAGAAAATTAGATGAGTTATACATATTAAAAAAAAGAGAAAATAATAATAATAAAGAGGCATGAGAGTCCAAGTTAAAGAATCTCTAGTAAAGATTCACAAGGATGCATATGACTTAGGGTAACGAAAGAGACTATATAAAAATTCAATTTTAATCCTTATCTAAAATTGATAACAAATTATTGTATTGATAGGTAGTAAAAAGTGCATATTTATCATCACATTTACTATCATATTTCCCTATTTATTCTTTTATTACGCACTACTACTAATGTTTTATTGTTTAATGAGTGCAGGTCTTGAGTAATTAAAAAAATAAAGAAATAAAGCCTGAATGAAGCCCAAAAAGTCCATATGCAAAATTGTAGTAATTTAGAAGTTTCTACATTATCTAACCTATTCTAAACTTGAATTTTAAATTATTTATTTAAAATCTAAGGGAGGAAAAGGAAGGATAAAATAGAACTCTAATTGCTAAACGAGGAGGAAAAGGATAAGATGAGATGGACTTCTACTCAACCCTAGTTGCTTGCAAGACAAGGCTAAAGATAAAAAGAGAAAAGTTTAAAGATAAAAGTCCTTTTATAAATTCGGATTTATGATAACTTGCTTCCCAAGTTATCCCAAATTCTCAAGATAGAGGGTCTGCATGCAGAATCCAGAAGGAGGCGCACAGATGGATGGACCAGAGGAGGCCACGCAACAAAACGTGTGGCCATTGGCCACGCTATTGCCGCGGAAACACGGCCATAGCCGCGTTTCTGCGGCCGTTTAGATAAGATTGGTTATGTGGTTTTGTGATAGAGTTGTACTTGGACTCTACTTCCTATATCCCCTATAAATACCCCTGCAGAGCAACAGAGAGGGGGCATCCAAAGACTAAAGCTTAGGGTTTTTCTTTAGATTTTTTCCTCTTTTCGAAATTTCTTGTATTTTCATTTTTATTATTTGAAGGAGAATATTTTGAAGAAGGAGAGGAGCGTTGTAATTGGAAAGTGACATCCAATAAAAGGTTACTCTTTCTTCTTTGTTATTTAATTCTATTTTTCTGCTTAGATAGATTATTTTTCTTCTTTTCGCTTTCATGCAATCTTTCATATTAAAAATAAAATTGAAAATAAAATAAAAAAGATGAATAACTAAATTCAATTTACAGTTTGCTAATCTTGCTTGAATAGCAATTAATAACCTAGGATTGATGTTTATTATTTCAATATGATATTCAATATTTGAGACTAATACTATGGGTTGTGGTAGATGATTAATAAACTATATTTCTCAAAATCGATCAAATCTAATCAATCTCTCTTTTTCTTCTGTTCTAAGCGAAATACAGAGAAGATCGTCCGAAACGCTTGCATCGCATCCTTCCCTGTGGATCGACCCGTCTAGCCTTTGCTACGTGGTTAAAATTGAAACGAGACTAAGACTTTCTAACTTTAACTTTTTCTTTATTATTTTCCCGTTTCAATCAAAGACTAAGTTCAAAAATGAATAAAAATGATAATCCTAAAACTTATCGATTTTTAGTTTCTTCAAATATGTTTCAAATATTTCTCTCCTTTTTCAAAATAAAAAAAACTATTAATCACTAACTTTTTCTTTTTCTTTTATAGATTTTGGGTGTAATCCACTGAAAACTCTTACGAGACAACACTCGTCCTCTAGGGCTAACCTAGAGGCTTGTTGCACGTGCTAAGTGCAACCGTGATGCCTACGAAAGTGAGTTAGGATAGGTTAGTTTTCTTTTCTTTTCCTTTTTCTTTTTATTTTTACTCGAGGACGAGCAAAAAGATAAGTGTGGGGGTGTGATAGGTAGTCAAAATTGCATATTTATCATCATATTTATTATCATATTTTCCTACTTATTCTTTTATAAAGCACTGCTACGTAACGTTTTATTGTTTAGTGTTATGCAGGCTTTGAGTAATTAAAGAATAAATAAATGAAGCCCAATTGAAGCCCAAAATGCCCACAAGTCGCATGCATGATTTATTTTAGTAATTTAGAAGCTTCTATCTTATCTAACCTAATCTAAACTTAGATTTTAAATTATTAATTTAAAATCTAGGGAAAGAGGAGGGAGGATAAAGTAGGACTCTAATTGCTATTCAAATCAAGAGGAGAAGAAGGATAGAATAAGATGGATTCTCATCCTAATTAAAGATAGAGATAGACTTCTATTTGAACCATATTGCTTGCACCACAAGATGAAGATAAAGGAGAGAAAATCTGAATTTAATTCGGATTCAGACTGAACACTCTTTAGTATTTTAATCATAACTTTCTCTACCGAAACTCAAATTTGATGATTCAAAATGCTTCATAAAGAAGACTTGAAGGACTATAACTCTTATAACTCTTATGTTGATCACACTTTCCAATTCAGCCATGTGATAAGCCATATTCAGTGATCAACCCGATAACAAGTTGCAGGTTAGAATTGAATTTCTATAGATAAGTCAAAACAAGTTTGGAGATAAGAGAAGAATTCAAATTCAGAAATATTTTGCTCCTCCTATCTTCATACACTTCTTATCCCTCTGGTTTTCTCTTATAAATATCCCTGCAGAGCAACGGAGGAAGGACATATCCCAGAAGCTCAAGTCTAGGGTTTCCTTTAGATCCTCTTTCTTTCCAAATTTATTTGTATTTTTCTACTTCCTTTACTTTGAAGAAAGGAGAAGACTTTGTACTTAATTGGTGACAGACTTAATAAAAGGTCATATTTTTTCTTTCAATTTCCTTTTTTTTAATTTGTGTTTCTTTTATTTTAGTTTCATCTATTTTATGCAATCTTTAAATACCATGCTAAATGCAACTATAATTATGTGTAACTAATTCCTTAGTAGCTTGCTAATCTCTCCACTAACTAAAATCTAGATCTATGAAGATAAGTTGATTGAACTCTATGCATGTTAAAAACCCTAGGGTAAGTAATTCTTGAAGACTAGTCATGAATTGAGTTAAACTAGGTTTTGAAAAATACCTAGAGGGGGGTGAATAGGTGTAATTGCTAATCTAATGATTCTTTTTAAAACTAAGTATGATGAATGATGCAACGATCTCTCAAAACAAGACTAAGAGCCGAATACCCCGTGAGAGGTTCTGAACTCCTTCCTCCCAATTCCCCTTGAATGGGTTAGAGGTGCGCAATGCAACCTTGTTGTATGAGATATGATCGATCAAGACAAAGTATGATGGATGAATAGTGAGATGCACACAATATATCACAAGTATCACAAGCTTGAAGTAAGAGCACAAAGAAAGAAACAAGATCACAAGCAAGTAATTTAAAGCAATATAGTGCAAGAGAAATTTAAAGCAAGAATTGACACAAGGCAATCGCAAACACAAGATATTTGTTTCGAGGTTCGAGCCACCGCTCTACTCCCCGCCTTCACCTCCGTGAAGGGTTTCCACTATCCACCGAGGACGATTACAATGGCCTACCGAAGACCCGAGCACCGAGCTCCACAACTTACAAGACCTCTACCGAAGAGGTGTCTCCACAAGATGAAGAAGATCACAAGTCACCAAAGTGATTACAACTTGATCACTTAAACTCTTTTACAATGTCTCACTCTTTTACAATTTCCTTATAGAATGAGTAAAGGAATTTTGGCTCTATGGAGTGTAGTGAGAAAAACTCAGTTGTGAATTGATATTAGCTAACAATCACAACTGAAAACTAGCTCAAGAAAGTATTGGAAATGAAGAGCTTAAAACACTTTTCTTCTCTTTTGAAAAACTTGAAAACTTAAGGCTTTTTCTTGGTATTTAGTAAGAGAGTCTTCTCCTCTATTTATAGGGAGAGAAATGGGTTTAAAACATTTTATTTAGACCTTATTTGCTCTGAAAACAAACTGAAAAACCCTGTAAAAGTCTGCCAAAAAGCAGATCCAAAAACAGATTTCAGAATTGCACAAAAGAGGAAAGAGCCGTTGGGCAGCAGCAGGCTTGGTGGTCGACCGGTCCGGTCGACCGCCAGCTCAGCTGGCACAGAGCCGTTGGCTCCGGTCGACCGGTCGGGTCGACCGCCACAAAGCACAGCTCTCTTCTTGCGGTCGACCGGACCGGTCGACCCAGAAAAACCGTGAGCAAGTGCATTCAGTCGGTCGACCCAGGCGATCGACCGACAGACGTGCACAAACGTGCACGTCCTGGCACTGGCGCCGGTCGACCGGGCCGGTCGGCCGGTCAGCCTGAAATAAGAAAAACAGTAATTTTTTTTGACTAGAAAATTTTTGTAAAGTAGTTTTGGGTTTGAACAAACTTTAAGTAACATGCTAGTAGGAGTATATAAACATGATCTAAACATGATATTTATTTTGTAAAACTTAGGGTCATGTAAATATCTACTAAGGCATGAAACCAAATTTTAAACATGAAAATTTAAATACAAGACTCACAATTTAACAAAACCAAAATGTATGTGTGTATCCTAGAGCCAATATCCAACACTCAAACTTTAACATTCTAATTCTTACATGATTCTAAAGACTTCAAGTTCTTCAAGAGGGCTTTCACCATATGATCTTCAAAACTTGATTCTTGAGCCCAAATTGAGTTGACTTGAGTCCAAAGCACCTTCCTTTAGGGAAGAATCCTTCTAGTAGAGTTAGAATCCTGAAACAAACTTAAACAATAAACAATATTAGTACAAATAACTAATATGTTTTGTAATCATCAAAATACACTAAACATGGGTGATTGTAACCTTGGGCCAACAATCTCCCCCTTTTTGATGATGACAAAACATATAAGTTATTTAAACAAAAATGGAAGAAGAGCTTGGAAAGCTCCCCCTCAAATAATGCTATGTATAATGAAAAGCTAAATACATAAGGCATTGAAAACACATAGTTTTGTCAAAAAACTCAAATACATCAAAGTACACCATAAACAAACAAAAACACAACAAACAATCTTATACCAAACAAACTTTATACTTTTTCTCCCCCTTTTTGTCATACATCAAAAAGGGTTAAACAAAACAACAAAATTTTTTTTTTTTTAAGAATCCATAATGCAAACATTCAACTCACCACAAATAAATGAAAATCTAGCATAATCTAGAGGTTTAGTAAAAATATCGGCAAGTTGAAAATCAGTAGAAACATAATCAATATCAATATCACCTTTCTCATAATGATCTCTAAGAAAGTGATACCTAATGTCAATGTGTTTGGTTTTACTATGTTGATTTGTATTCTTTGTCATGTGAATAATACTAGTATTATCACAAAATATTTTAACATGATTAAAGTGTAAATCATAGTCAAGGAGAGTATGTTTCATCCAAAGAACTTGTGCACAACAAGCTCCGGCTGCAACATACTCCGCCTCGGCGGTTGAAAGGGCTACCGAATTTTGCTTTTTGGAAGACCAAGATACAAGACAATTACCTAAGAATTGACATGTTCCACTTGTGCTCTTCCTATCTACCCTACAACCCGCATAGTCGGCATCCGAAAAACTCGTCATTGAAAATTGGCCGATTTTCGGATACCACAAACCCATTTCAATAGTGCCCTTAAGGTATCTAATTATGCGTTTAACCGCAATTATGTGAGATTCTTTAGGACAAGATTGAAAACGTGCACAAAGACAAACGGAAAACATGATATCCGGCCTACTAGCCGTCAAATACAATAAACTACCAATCATGCTACGATAAAGCTTAATGTCTACACTTTTACCTTGTTCATCCTTATCAAGCTTGGTAGTTGTTGCCATGGGAGTTTTGCTTACTTTAGATCCTTCAAGCCCGAACCTTTTGATTAGTTCCTTTGTGGACTTGGCTTGATTGATGAAGATCCCATCCTTCCTTGCTTGATTTGGAGTCCAAGGAAATAGTTGAGCTCCCCATCATAGACATTTCAAATTCATCCTTCATGCATGATTCAAAAGCTTGGCAAAGAGATTCATTAGTAGAACCAAAAATAATATCATCTACATAAATTTGCACAATAAGAATATCATTTTCTACATGTTTTGTAAACAAAGTTGTGTCAATTTTACCTTTCTTAAAACCATTTGAAATTAAAAATGAAGAAAGTCTTTCATACCAAGCCCTAGGGGCTTGTTTTAAACCATAAAGAGCTTTATCTAATTTAAACACAAAATCCGGATGTGTAGGATCAACAAACCCGGGGGGTTGTTCAACATACACCTCCTCTTCAATAAAACCATTTAGAAAAGCACTTTTAACATCCATTTGAAATAATTTAAAATCTTTATATGAGGCAAATGCTAGTGTCATCCGTATGGCTTCAAGCCGTGCTACGGGTGCAAAGGTTTCTTCAAAATCGATTCCTTCGATTTGAGTGTAACCTTGGGCAACTAACCTAGCTTTATTCCTAACAACGTTACCCGATTCATCCAACTTGTTCTTAAAGATCCACTTAGTACCAATTGTTGGTCTATCGTGGGGCCTAGGAACAAGGTGCCAAACTTGGTTGCGCTCAAATTGATTGAGTTCCTCTTGCATAGCTAGCAACCAATATGAATCGGCCTCGGCTTCGAGGACGTTCTTGGGTTCAACATGAGAAATAAATGCATAATGTCCACAATAGTCATGAAGTTTAGAGCGAGTGGTTACCCCTTTTGATACTTCACCTATGACGAGGTCCTTGGGATGATGAGGATTGTATCTCCAACCCTTTGGAAGTTGTTGAGTAGGCTCCACGTCAATTGATTGAATTTTATGTCCTTGAGCCTCTTCTACTTTAGCTTCACTTCCTTCATCATCCTTTGGCTTGTCTCCCATAGTAGGTGTATCCTCCAAGGTCACTTTCTCCAAGCCTTCATCCAATGCATCTATTTCTACAACATTCTTAACAAACATGTTAGATTCCTCAAACTTAACATGTATAGATTCATCAATAGTCAAGGATGATCTATTGAAGACTCTATAAGCCTTGCTAGTACTAGAATAACCAACAAAAATAGCCTCATAAGATCTAGCATCAAATTTTCCTAAATTATCTTTTGTATTTAAAACAAAACATTTGCATCCAAAAACCTTGAAATATGAAACATTTGGTTTTCTAGAAAAGTACATTTCAAAAGAAGTTTTTGAAGTATTTTTACACAAGAAAACACGATTTGATATATAGCATGATGTATTAACGTCCTCGGCCCACAAATAATGTGGTAGACCATATTCACTTAGCATTGTCCTAGCCATCTCTTTTAAAGTTCGATTTTTCCGTTCAACTACTCCATTTTGTTGTGGAGTTCTAGGACAAGAAAGTTCATGCTTAATTCCATGTTCTTCACAAAAAGTGGTAAAGGGTTGGTTAATGAATTCACCTCCTCTATCACTTCTTATTCTTAAAATCGAAACATCTTTTTCTTTTTCAACTCTTTTCTTAAAAGTTTGGAAATACGAAAATGCTTGATTTTTGTGTTCAAGAAAGAAAACCCAAGTAAAACGTGAAAAATCATCAACTAAAACAAATGCAAATCTATTCCCACTTAGACTTTTGGTTTGTGTAGGGCCAAATAGATCAATATGGATTAATTCCAAAGGACGTGATGTCATGATATCCTTAATTGACTTGAAAGAGGACTTAGTTTGTTTCCCAAATTGACATGCGTCACAAATTCGGTCCTTTTCAAAACTCAAACAAGGAATACCTTTCACCATTTCCTTTGTGTTTAATCTAGAAATATGGTCAAAAGAAATATGGCCTAATCTTCTATGCCACAACCAAGAGTCATCATCGAGGGCTTTTAAACAAGTAATATTACAAGTCATATTAGACATATCTATCATATAAACATTACTTTCACGAAAATCGGAAAACACACAAGTATTAGAAATTCTATCAATTACTTTACAAGCTACATTATCAAAAACAACATCAAAACCTTTATCACAAAGTTGACTAACACTCAAGAGGTTATGCTTGAGGCCATCAACTAAAACTACATTTTCAATTAAAGGGGATGTGCCAAGTTTTACATTACCAATACCGATGATTTTACTCTTGGCGTCATCTCCGAAGGTGACGGTGCCACCTTCATGGTATCTTGATAGGGTTGCAAAGTTGTTGATGTCCCAAGTCATGTGCCTTGAGCAACCACTATCAAGATACCACAATCCTCTACGTCGTTGGGCTTTGGAAGGTACCTATATCATTTAACAAAGTTGTTGACTTTGGTACCCAAACTTTCTTGGGTCCTTGAAAGTTAGTGTTTCGAACCCAAACATTATGAAAAGATGCACTTAGTCTATCATAGCAAAAATTGGCTAAGTGTCCTTTCCGCCCACAATGTGAATATGAGAACACTCTTCCATACATGAATGCATGATGAGTGTGTGAAGTGTGAGCATGCTTTGGGGGTTTGCCACGATGTAAAGGTTGTGTGGTATGAACATGAGCATGAGCATGGTGAACATTTTTCTTAGGGGCTTGTTTCTTAGGAAACATAGCCTCTATCTTCTTCTTATCAAACTCACAATTTTTCAAAACAATTCCTAATGAGTCAATTCTTTCTTTAAGCATGGTAATCTCATTAGAATCAACTAGTGGGGACTTGCCTTTACAAGAAATCTTATACTTGTCAAAATCTTTTTGAGTGGAAACAAGAGTGGAAAGTAATTCATCTTTTTCTTTAGAAATAGTAGAGAGTTGAAGATTAAGAGATTCATTTTCCTTTTTCATTTTTAAATACTTTTTCTTTAGGGAATCATAATTATGTGATAATTCTACAAAAGCTTCTCCTAGTTCATCCATGGAAAGTTCATCATTAAGAGAAGTGGAAGGGGTTACCTTACTTGTGCTTTCATTAGCCATGAAGCACATGTTGGCGGTGTCGATCTCTTCTTCGGATTCGCTCTCGGAATCCCATGTTGCCTTCATAGCTTTCTTCTTGTAGGGCTTCTTAGATGTGGAGGGCTTCACTTTATCCGGACACTCCGCAACAATGTGTCCCGGCCTTTGGCAATTGAAGCAAATTATCTTTCTTTCTTCTTTGCCTCCTTGCCATCTCCTTCTTCCTTGAAATTTAGCCTTGTTGTACATCCTCCGGACGTTCTTCACAAGAAGTGAGAGCTCTTCGTCATCTTCTTCTTCATCGTCTTCTTCGGAGTGTGTGGATTGGCTTTTGAAGGCTATAGTCTTCTTCTTGGAAGGAGCCATGTCTTCCCTTACTTTCCTCTCCATCTCATGGGTTTTGAGGTTCCCAATGAGACCTATTAGCTCCATCTCCTCCTTGTCATTGAGTTCCTTCAAGGTTGTTGCTTTTACTTCCCATGAAGGAGGAAGAGCCCGGATGATCTTTCTCACCTTTTGATCATTGTCAATACCATCACTTAGAGAAGAAAGTCCATTAGTGATCTTTGTAAATTTTGTAACCATATCATCTATGGTTTCATGTTCTTGCATGCTAAAGTTCTCATATTGGGACCGAAGAAGGTCTATCTTAGCCCTCTTCACTTGTGAAGTCCCTTCATGTGTAACTAGCAAATGTGTCCAAATTTCATATGCGGACTTGCAATGAATAACTCTAGCTATATCATCATCATTAAGGCTTGAAGTAGTGCATAGTGAGCCCTAGCATTGGCATCAAATTCTTTGGTCTCAATTTCGGACCAAGTAGATTCATCACCGGGGGTGCACTAAAGGGTTTGGTCACGGCCTTTGCAACTCGGCTACCTAGAGATTGCAAGAAAACGGAACCTTCCATATGGGAAAGTTAAGTCCATCAAACTTAGGAGGGGTTTTAATTCCATCGGCCATTTTTACTAAGTGAATACGAATGAAATGATTAGCAAAATTAGGATCTCTCTAAGGTTGTTAAGCCAAATCCTAGAGTCCAAGCTCTGATACCAATTGAAAAACACCTAGAGGGGGGGTGAATAGGTGTAATTGCTAATCTAATGATTCTTTTTAAAACTAAGTATGATGAATGATGCAACGATCTCTCAAAACAAGACTAAGAGCCAATACCCCGTGAGAGGTTCTGAACTCCATCCTCCCCATTCCCCTTGAATGGGTTAGAGGTGCGCAATGCAACCTTGTTGTATGAGATATGATCGATCAAGACAAAGTATGATGGATGAATAGTGAGATGCACACAATATATCACAAGTATCACAAGCTTAAAGTAAGAGCACAAAGAAAGAAACAAGATCACAAGCAAGTAATTTAAAGCAATATAGTGCAAGAGAAATTTAAAGCAAGAATTGACACAAGGCAATCGCAAACACAAGATATTTGTTTCGAGGTTCGAGCCACCGCTCTACTCCCCGCCTTCACCTCCGTGAAGGGTTTCCACTATCCACCGAGGACGATTACAATGGCCTACCGAAGACCCGAGCACCGAGCTCCACAACTTACAAGACCTCTACCGAAGAGGTGTCTCCACAAGATGAAGAAGATCACAAGTCACCAAAGTGATCACAACTTGATCACTTAAACTCTTTTACAATGTCTCACTCTTTTACAATTTCCTTATAGAATGAGTAAAGGAATTTTGGCTCTATGGAGTGTAGTGAGAAAAACTCAGTTGTGAATTGATATTAGCTACCAATCACAACTGAAAACTAGCTCAAGAAAGTATTGGAAATGAAGAGCTTAAAACACTTTTCTTCTCTTTTGAAAAACTTGAAAACTTAAGGCTTTTTCTTGGTATTTAGTAAGAGAGTCTTCTCCTCTATTTATAGGGAGAGAAATGGGTTTAAAACATTTATTTAGACCTTATTTGCTCTGAAAACAAACTGGAAAACCCTGTAAAAGTCTGCCAAAAAGCAGATCAAAAAACAGATTTCAGAATTGCACAAAAGAGGAAAGAGCCGTTGGGCAGCAGCAGGCTTGGCGGTCGACCGGTCCGGTCGACCGCCAGCTCAGCTGGCACAGAGCCGTTGGCTCCGGTCGACCGGTCGGGTCGACCGCCACAAAGCACAGCTCTCTTCTTGCGGTCGACCGGACCGGTCGACCCAGAAAAACCGTGAGCAAGTGCATTCAGTCGGTCGACCCGGGCGGTCGATCGACAGACGTGCACAAACGTGCACGTCCTGGCACTGGCGCCGGTCGACCGGGCCGGTTGGCCGGTCAGCCTGAAATAAGAAAAACAGTAATTTTTTTTGACTAGAAATTTTTGTAAAGTAGTTTTGGGTTTGAACAAACTTTAAGTAACATGCTAGTAGGAGTATATAAACATGATCTAAACATGATATTTATTTTGTAAAACTTAGGGTCATGTAAATATCTACTAAGGCATGAAACCAAATTTTAAACATGAAAATTTAAATACAAGACTCACAATTTAACAAAACCAAAATGTGTGTGTGTATCCTAGAGCCAATATCCAACACTCAAACTTTAACATTCTAATTCTTACATGATTCTAAAGACTTCAAGTTCTTCAAGAGGGCTTTCACCATATGATCTTCAAAACTTGATTCTTGAGCCCAAATTGAGTTGACTAGAGTCCAAAGCACCTTCCTTTAGGGAAGAATCCTTCTAGTAGAGTTAGAATCCTGAAACACACTTAAACAATAAACAATATTAGTACAAATAACTAATATGTTTTGTAATCATCAAAATACACTAAACATGGGTGATTGTAACCTTGGGCCAACAGGTTTAGGGTATACTATTTAATAATTATTCTTGGTTTATAGTTGGATACTTTGATGGTTTAATGTTAAGACTGCTTTTCTTAAACTATATTTTGGGACTTTGATAAACCAATACTTAGTTTTATTTAGTGTACTACCAACAGGGTTTAATCTCTTTCTTACTTTTTTTTCTTGGATTTGAAGCAATAATCTAGGGTTAATCTTTATAGGTTCAACATGATATTTATTCTTGAGAGACTAATGTTTGGTTGTGGTAGATGATTGGTTGACTATACTTATTCTTTCTATTTAAATCTATTTCTTACAATCAATATCTCTTTTTCCCAAGCTAACTTTAGAGAATATCATTCCGAAAAGCTTCCATCGTATCCTTCCCTGTGGATCGACCCGTCCAGCTCTTACTACACGGTTACCTTGAGAGAGGCTAAGACTTTCTAACCTTAACTATTTCTTTATTATTTTCCCGTTTCAATCAGTAAGCACATGAAGATATATTAAATATGTATGGATAGACAAGAAATAAGAGCATGCAAGATATTAATAAAACAATCAATTCTATTTTTCAAAACATGGGTTTCATTCTTGTCAAAAGAAGATACAATATTATTAGCATAAGGAGCATGACAACCATGGGAATAAAAATCATGTTCATTTTAGCAAAAATAAGGCAAATTCTCTTTTTCCTTGGAAATCAAATCAACTTGGCTTTCAATGAATTGTTTCCTTCAAAAATAACATTCAATTTTGAAAATAAGAAAACATTCTCTTTTTCAAAAATTCATTTTCTTTCAAGATAATTCTTAATTTTGAAGAATCATTTTTATTTAAATCAACTTTAGAAACTTGGTATTTCAAAATATCATATTCATTTAACAAAGAATCATTTTTTCTTCTTCAACTTCTTGTTTTCAACCTTTAACAAATCATATTTTTCAAGAAGTTTTGGACAAAATATAACAAGCTCATCATATGGTATTTTGTCATCTTCGTCAAGCTCAGAATCGGAATTTACCGCAAGGGGGTTATCCCCTCGGACCATGTAGCATATGTAGTATCACTTTTTTCATCATAGTCTTCCTCTTTGTCATTTTGCATTTGTTCACCAAGAGAGGTCAAAGTGTTCAATACTACAACAACCAAATCAAAGTTAAAAACTCAAAATAAATAATAATCATTTAGGATTAGCTTTAAAGCATGAATGGTTTTACAGCCTCAAGATAATTGTCATTTACGATATATGTCTTTGGTTGTAGCAAGATAAACATGAATACCAAGGGCTTTAAGATAAATAGGCATCTTAACTTTCTAATTTTAGAAGTTAAGAGTATCAAACATGGAAGGTGCAAGAAAATTCATATGCTTGTATAAACAAATAATGTGATTAACAAACTAAGGATCTTTAATACTATATTGTTAGACCAAATTGATTGAGGCAAAATCTGCATAGAAAATAAAGTTTAAAAATTAAGATTAAGAATTTGCTAGGTTCCTCAAAACCACCGCTATTGTAAGTAGCTATGTGACTCATGATTCACAAGAAGGGACTGCGATAGAAGCATTTTAGTATTCTTTTAAGTTACTAAAACCCATTTAAATAGTTTCTTCTTAGTTTTGAAAAGAAAGAGAAAAGAAAACTGAGTTAGGTTAAAGGAGTAGAAGTTAAGAGGAAGATAGTTTTGAAAAGGAAACAAAAAGAAGAACTAAGTTAAAAGAGAAAGAATCAAAAGAATAAAGAAGACTATGTTGGTTTTTTTAAAGTCTTTCTAAGCTAAAAAGTTAAAAGAAAGAAAGAAAATAAAAGTATACTTACCTCTTATGAATGATTACCTTACCTCTAATCATCAGCAAAGGTTTACCTTGAATTCAATGCAATAAGTACATAGCCCATAAGAGTTGATTCGAGTCTCTTCCATATTACATCATCAAAATAAGAAAGCATGAAATGATACAGATTGAGACAAAGAACCTGAAAATACACCTAGAGGGAGGGTGAATAGGTATACTAGCTAATCTAGGATAAATGATGTGAAATTAAAAAATTAATTGCAAACACACTATGTGTAACCAAGAGTGAGCCTTAATTCCCCATGAAGGCTCTAGAACTACTCCTCTAGATTCCTCTAGACTAAGAGTTCAGGTGCTTTAATAAGCTCTCTTAGTCGAACACAAGTGTGGGCATACACAAATTATACCTAGCATATGAATGTGAACAATGTAAAGTAATGCAAAATATAAAGAGAGAGAGAGAGAGAGAGAGAGAAAATAGATCAAATATAAACACAATGATATGTTTCGAGGTTCGAGCCACTGCTCTACGTCCCTCAGCTTCACCCAGAAGAATTTTCACTATGTCCACACAGGACCTTCCACAAAGGGACCTCCACTGAGGAATTACAACTCAACACCAGAGTACACAACTCTTTCTCTCTACAACACAAACTTTTACACAAGAGGCGGCACAAAGTAACGAAAGAAATACACTTGGTGATCACAAAGACCGCAAACTCTCTTGGTGATCTCAAAGGATCACAAACAATTTTCTCACAAAACAAAGATCCTAAAGATAGGATTAGAGATGATAGCTCAAGTGTGAGAAAAACAAAGTGTTTTGGAAAGAAACTACAAAGAAAAACTCTTGAAAAAAAACTTCTTGATAGATAAAAAATGAATAACAAAACTAGAATTCTCAAATATTAGCTTTCTTTGATTTTTCAGAAACTTTGAAACAAATAAAGATAAGAGAGCTTTTGGCACAAAAACTTACCGAAAACACTTATGGAAATGGAAAAAAATTGCTCTTTAAAATCTTAAGAGAAACAAACTAAGGGAGCCCATATTTATAGATTCCCAAAATATAGCAGTAGGGGGTCCAAATAGGTCCAAATGACCTATCGGTCGACTGCCCGGTCGACCGACCAACGGTCAGATTTCTGACCATTGAGGCTGTCAGTAGACCGATCGACCATGTCAAGGCAATTTGCCTGCCGGTCGACCGACCGGTCGATCGAGGCCAGAACCAGAGAGTGAACTCTCCGGTCAGTCGACCGGGGCCAGATCCAGAGAGCAAGCTCTCTGAATCGGGCGACCGGCCTAATGGCCAGAGCCATGTGCACGTCCTGTGCACATCGGGCGACCCCCCGGTCGACCGAGATATGGTCCGGTTGACCACCGGTGGTCTTAGGCTGGGTTTTAGGGTTTGAAAACTTGGTCTTTTAAATACCCATAAAATCCCATAAAATCACATAAAATCTACAAAAATAAGTTCATGTAAGCACTTAAAATACAAATATGTCTGATCAAAGATCCACGCATATTATAAATAATTTGAACTATTTTTGAGGTATTAGAAGTTAAGCTTGTAACAAAAAACTGTATTTTCAAAACTGATTTTATTTTTATCTTCAAGAGTTTTTGAGAAGACTTCAAAATGAAAAAATATTTCTCAAAAATTTGTATAAATACAAAAACAAGATATTGAAACACATTTGAAGTATAGTGTGTATGAATAGAATCCAACATACAAATAAAAGGATATATCTATGTTTTTGACATTAAATCCAAAACTAAGTTTTTTGTTAAAAAAAAACTTGAAACACATGAACTACAATCATCAAAATAAGTTTTTCTACAATATGAAATAATAATGCATATGGGTGAAATCCAATACACATTTAAACATGTAAAACTTGTTTTGATTCTATCTATTCATGAAAATGAAAGATATGTTCTTGAAAATTCAAAAACGGTTATACCGAAACCCAAGACTATTGAACTTGTTTGTGTATACATACTTGAGAATATCAAAACTAATCAATCTTACACAAGATCTAAACAAAACAAAAACTAAACAAACCGAGGTCTTCTTGTCGATCTTCATCTTCAAGAGGACTCGATCCAAACTTGATCCAAAGGAGCTAGATGCGACTGTTACGATGTGAGCTCTTGAACCAACACTTGTTTGCTTCAACACTTTGACTGTGAATCTCTTATTAAAGTCAATTTCTACTAAGATCTTGATCAATATCTGAAACTTATTAAACACAAGATCATTAGCAAACTAACCTTGATAAGTTAGTCATCATCAAAACTAAGGTGAAAGGCTTCTAGGCCAACAATCTCCCCCTTTTGATGATGACAAAACTTATAAGGTTATATATGCATTCTGTTGGAACATGTTTCGATGAAGACATTTGTGAAGCATTTCATTTGGAGCTCTAACACACGACGAATCAAGAGTTCTTCATGATCAAGACTTCCCAAAGAGAGTTGATATGATGTGTTTTGTAATTGAAAAATAGCATGTCAAAAGCCTTGATGCACACACACATATCAGAGTCAATTAGTCGACTAATACCTCTTTCAAGTCGACTAACCCATAGTGTAGTCGACTTGACCAAATCCTAGTCGACTAATCCTGTGTCTCAATTTTTACCCAACTCTCTGTTTGTCAATTAGTCGACTTGACAGTATGTGTAGTCGACTAATAGACCTTGTAGTCGACTAACCCTATTCCCCTAGTCGACTAATCCATGGCCTAGTCGACTTATAAAGGAGTTGCAGTCGACTTGGTTCAGTTATCCAGAAACCTGTCACTTGAACTTTTCATGACCTAGTCGACTTATAGTCATTACTAGTCGACTAATCTTTGGAAATTTACCTAGTATAGTCGACTAACTCAAAAGGCAAGTCGACTATTGGCAGTTTCTGACTGTTGGACAGTTTCTGTATTCTGGTATTTTTTGCAACGTTCTTCAACGTTTGAACATTCAAAAGGCACATATGAACTACCCTAACTACTCCTAGAGTGTAGCTATAAATAGGGTTGTTAATTTAAGGCAAAATACCAATCCTAATCTTCAGTTTTCAACCACAAAATTCTGCCAATCCTGAAAACTGTTCCCACTTCAGTTCTTCATCAAATTCCAACTCTATAGTGAAGTTCTCTGAAGTTTTTCTTCTATACTAGACCTTGTCCACGTTCACATATTGTACCAAGGCTTATAGGAAGTGTTGTAATCCTCAAAGATATCATTGTACAAGAGGGTCTTCTTGGTGTAGAAGCAAGTTGTACAAGGTAGTGATTGTTCTCTTGGTTGAAGAGAAGGTGTACACATTTGGCAAAGGGGATTTGTCAAGTGGTGTGCATGAAAAACACCTAGAGGGGGGGTGAATAGGTGTAAGTGCTAATCTAGAACTAAATGCAAAACTATGTGCGCTAAATGCGAAAGCTAATGCAAATCTTGCAACACACTTAGAACAATCAACAAGTGTAGCCGAATTCCCCGTGAAGGGCTCTGGACTAACTCCTTTTGATTCCCCTTGAATGGGTTGAGGTGCTATGTGAAGCTCTTGTTGATTAGGTACAAGTGAGGCACACACAAACAACCAAGCATATAAGATGAATAGGCAATATGAATATATGCAAGGCAACACAAGCAAATAGATATGATATGGCAATATGAATGAAGTATGATGCTTTGCACAAATAATGAGAGAGAGAGTTGAGAGATATTGGATCAAATGCTAAGACAAGATATGTTTCGAGGTTCGAGCACCTTGCTCTACATCCCCGCCTACACCACCATGTAGGATTTCCAATCCACTATCTCCCACCGATGGAACCTCTACCGAAGAGGATTTGTTACAACACTAGGAGTACTAAACTCCTCTCTCAAACAACCACCTCACAACTGAGGGGTAGGCCCGTAGCCAATACAACAACCAACCAACACCTCTACCGAAGAGGGTTTACAAACACCAATCTCTACCTCTCACTAGAGGGAGCAAACCAATCACCCGATCACCTCTACCTAACAGGGATACACAAAGAATAAGGGTGTTTACAAAAGGTGGTTCCAAAAACCACAAACTCAATCTCTCTTTCTTTTTCTCTTTTCTTTTCCACAAAAACAAGATCCTAAATAGATTAGGATAGGTGATAGCTCAAGTGTGGAAAACTAGGTGTTTGGAAAACAAGCAACAAAGAAAAACACTTGGAAAATTCTTGCAAAAGATATAGAATGAAAACCAAGACAAATCTCCCAAAATATTCTTTTCTTTGATTTTTCCAAAAACCTAAAACAATAAAGATTAAATCTTTTGGCACTTAAACTCTTTTAAAAACTTGTTTAAACACTAGAGAAACACTGAAATTTTTCTTCTTGAAAACCTTGACAAAACAGTCCAAGAGATGGGGTATTTATAGCCCCCAAACAAAACTAGCCGTTAGAGCTGAGCTGGCAGCTCTGACAGGCAGCGGTCGACCGGCCCGGTCGACCGCCAACGGTCAGAAATATGACCGTTGGGCAACTGCGGTCGACCGGCCCGGTCGACCCAAACAAACAGAGAGCAGAGCTCTCGACCCGGTCGACCGTCCCGGTCGACCGTTTTTGTGTCTGCCCAGACGTGCACATCTGTGCACGTCGGTCGACCCGACGGGTCGACCGGCTCTTGGTACGGTCGACCGTCCCGGTCGACCGACCAGCCTGTCAGTACAATACAAATAGCAGAAAAGTCAGAAAAACTGAGAAAAAAATATTTATTAAAAATCTTTTATCTTTTCTGAAAATTCCATAAAACTAGTTTTAACATTTTATATTCAAACACAAACAAGTGATAAAAATTTTAAGACATATATCAACATATCAATTCATTTTTGTGTCTTGCAAATTTTATCAAAACCAAAACCGGTATTTTGTCAAACTTGATTTTTCCAAAATATGAATAGGATAGTCAAAATAATTTTGTTTAGCAAGTTTAAAGCATGTATGTATATCTAGAACATATCTAATATACATAGGAATAAAGTAAACTTGTTTTGATCAAACTATTCATGAAAACCAAATCTAAAACATAAAACGTGTGTGTATGTGCACTTGAGCATATCAACTATACTAAACTTTACAAATGGATCTAAACACACTATCTAAATTATGGATACCTAAGTCTTTGTGTCAACAAGAAGACTTGCTCCAAAACTCCATCCATGGGCTAGGCAATGTGTGATCTTGAAGCTTAAGCCCTGAAATCACTTGTGAAAGCTTCCAAGCACCTTGTTGAAGCTAATCACCAACTAATATCTTGGTTAATGATCTGAAACTTAAACAACACAAGATTATTAGTAAACATAACTACATGAGTTAATCATCATCAAAACTAGGGTGGAAGGCCTTTGGGCCAACAATCTCCCCCTTTTTGATGATGACAAAACTCATGGAGTTATATATGCATGGATTAAAGTTAAGCTTCAAAGAAGCTCCCCCTTAACTCATGCATAACCAAATAAATATAATAATATGCAATGAAGGTTCTTAAAATATGAATGCATAAATATGCATAAACAATAAAGGTTCTAGATACCAATGAAATATTCAAAACAAAACATGCTCTAGATACCAATTAACAAATAAATATTTTCTAAATGCTCTAGATACCAATTAACATACATTAAACTATATTAAACTTAATATATGCAAAAACATAACTATGCATATATAAATCTCAAACAAACTCAAAATCTTTCTCCCCTTTTTGTCAATCATCAACAAAGGGGTAAACAATCAAAACAATAAATAAAATGAGCCTTTTTGTCAATCAAAACACTACAAACAATGTTCTCCCCCTTTTTGTCTAAAACAAAAACAAAGTCAATAAGGGGTGACTACAAACATGATATCAATTAAAAATATGTCAATGAAGCATCTTGATACCAAATGAAAAAAAAACAAATTAATAAATGTTATATGCTATATACATTCATGAAGAGGAAGACGCTAAGTTAGCTTCCCTACACATATGCATTACATGAAGAGGGATGTTAAGCCTTAATTCATAACACACATTATGTAATGAATAAGAGGAGATGTGAAGCTCCCCCTACACACGTGTACCACATAAAGAAAAGATGTTAAGCTCTTCAATACACAATACACTCAACATGAATCTATATGAAGAGATGTTAAGCTCTTCTTGCATATAGGCAATACAAATCAAATTTTTGAATTTTACTTTAAACTAAATTTTTAGATACCAATTTAAAACACAAGACATCTTGATATCAATTGAAAATAAACATAATAAATTTTGAATGTCTAAACACAAATTTTGATACCAATTGTAAATGTTTTACCAATTGAAAAGATTTTACATAGAAACATTGATACCAATTGTAAGAATTATTCATTTTAAACATATGATACCAAATTCGAATTGTCAATCATAAAGTATGGGAGTACAAATACCAATTGAAAGACAAAATGAAATTTTCTCCCCCTTTATGAAATACAAACTAAAATAATGCATAGTCTTGATACCAATTTAAAAGTAATCAATTTAGACAAAATTGAAACTCAAGCACTAGCATAAACACAAACATATATATGTATGGAAAATAGATACCAATAGAAATTGATATACTTGGAATTGAAAGCATACATACATACAAAACATATATGAGTATACAAGAAGATCAAAATGATACCAATTGAAAGACTTCAATGATACCAATTGACATAACAATAAGTTCAAGTGTATACATCATATTACTATACCTCCCAATCAAGGTTCAAGTTTTAAATGATTTTCATTTTAAAGCATACATGAACATGATCTCCCATCCATCCTCCCATCAAGGGTAGGGGTTTTCAAAAATAGATTTGAAAAATAAGCTTTGTTTGAAAATCTCTACCAAAATGAAGAATACGAACTAGTTAAATGGAAAACTTGATAACTAGTACGAAATCCTTCAAGTAAGGAATAAAACAAAAATAATTTTCATAAAACACATGTAAATCACATAGCACTTAAGAACACTCGATATTCAATAAAGTCCATACATGCTCATGAAAAACATACTCATGAGAAATATTTTAAAAAAATGATGAGTGTACAAGTAATGTGTGACATGGCATTATGAAATTTCCAATTAAGCTCAAATATTCCTCAAACATGAAAAATCATCTAAACTATTCAATCTTCAAGGCATATGTATGTCTAATACAAACTAGAGTATACATACATATCCAAAACTCAACGAGTCCACAAAATATATGCATTAAGGCACGTGGCTCAAAAAGGATAAACATGTATATCTAATAGTTTGGACAAGATAGACATATACATGAAGTTAAACAATTAAACACAAAATCAAGAAAGAAAACTAAATCTTCATCACAACCAATTTCATTTCAAGGTATATGTATGAATTGTCAACACAATAAATATACATACATATCCCTAAACACAATTGAGTCATATATAGATTTGCATGAAAGGCAAATGACTCAAGGGGTATACATGTATATCTTAAAGTTTGACAATAATACACATATACATGAAGTGAAAACTCATAAAACAAATCCAAAAATGGAATACAAGTTTGAAATGTATGGATCATCAAAACTAGACTATACTAGCACATCTAATGGGTTCAAATAAGCAATCAAGCCCAAACATATATAGATTTATTTGTGGCCCACAATATGCACAAGTAGATACCTAGTTTTAGTGAAAACTAACATCTAAACAAGTAATCAAATCATTAAGCATTAAAAAAAGATAATCATCATGAAAAGACTAAAACATGATTACTATGTAAATTCACATGTATTAGATTCATGATGTACATTATAGCTTAAACAAAGGTGAGAACACTAAGTATGATTCAAATAAGCATGTGTGTCTCAAATACTATACATGTATGTCAAGGATCTAATAAACATGGAATGAACATACTAATCCATAGACATCAAAAACATGCTATAAACAATGAAATGGAAAGCATAATAAATGGGAGTAAAGGATTGTTACCAAAACCGAAGAAGCAACTTTCCTTGTCTCCAAAACATGGTGGTCCTTTCCACAAACTTTCCTTGAAAGTGATGCATCCATTGATTTCCTTTAAGTACGGAACGCATCCACTCCAAGGTGTCATCACTCTCACGTCATGTGAGAGCCCACACCTACATCAAAAATAATAGGAGGGGTGGTCTTTGGTACCCATACTCTTTTGGGTCCATGGGGGTTAGTCTCATTTCTAACCCAAATAAAATTCTTTGCTAAATTAGGAGTATGTAATCTATCATAGCAAAATTTAGCAAGGTGGCCCTTACGTCCACAATGTGTACATGTGTACACATGAGCATACATATGGTGATGGGTGTGTCCGTGAAGAGCATGTGTATGCCGTGGAGGGTGTGCATGCATATAGGATGGAACTTGTTTCTTTCGAACCAAGGTTTTCAACCGTGAGTGGTTCATGGCACATTGGCTCATAGTGGAGCCCAAACAATCAACCTTCTTCTTAAGCATGGATATATCATTGTTAATAGAAGAAGAGGTGTGGCATGCAATAGGTGAAGTGTGAGGTACTACCCTAGCATGGCAAACATGTGCAAATCTTATTTTGCAAACCAATATTTTTATCTAAACAAGCATTCAACTCATTTGAAATAGAAATAATTTTATTTTTCAAAGCAACATTCTCCTTAAAACAAAATCAACTTTTAAAGACAAATTTTCATTTTTCTTCAAAAGAACATGGCAATCATTTTTAGATTTTAAAAAATCATTTCTTTAAGTGCAAGTTCTAATTGAGATCTCAATGAATCCCTTTCATTATAGACCTCAACCTTCTCTTGCAAAATATTGTTAAGTCTAGCATGCAAACTCTTATTTTCTTGTTCAATTCCTAGACTCTTCTTTTTCAACAAATTATATTTCTATTAATTTTTCACACACAATAGAGAGTTCTTCATTCAAAGCATGTGCATCAATATGATCATTTGAAGAACTAGCATCATCATCACTATCTAAGTGGGGTTCCGAATGTACCTCAAGGGAGTCATTCCCTTGGACCATGAAGCATTGTGAATCGGATTCTCCACTAGATTCCTCCGGTTGATTTGGCACTTGAAGCTTGGAGGCGGTGGTTGTTGTCAACTTGTTCCACACTACAAAAGCGGAATCAAGGTTAGAAACACTCATAAGATAATCTTTAGATAAAGTGCTTCTAATGGCCTCTAGGGCTTGTGCATTGGCCCTACATGATTGCGATCTCCAAGATAGTATTTCTTGGTGGCCGCAAGAAAGACATGCAAACCTAGGGTCTTTAGGTACATGGACATCTTATACTTCAAACAACAATGTTGGAAGGGTCAAAGCTAGGTGGGGTCATGAAGTCCATGGCAAACTATATGAGTGTGCAACAAGCAAATGCAAACAAAAGATTAGCAACCAAATGGATCTCACTCCTAGGATGTTAAGCCTAATATCAGGAGCACTAGCTCTGATACCAATTGAAAAACACCTAGAGGGGGGGTGAATAGGTGTAAGTGCTAATCTAGAACTAAATGCAAAACTATGTGCGCTAAATGCGGAAGCTAATGCAAATCTTGCAACACACTTAGAACAATCAACAAGTGTAGCCGAATTCCCCGTGAAGGGCTCTGGACTAACTCCTCTTGATTCCCCTTGAATGGGTTGAGGTGCTATGTGAAGCTCTTGTTGATTAGGTACAAGTGAGGCACACACAAACAACCAAGCATATAAGATGAATAGGCAATATGAATATATGCAAGGCAACACAAGCAAATAGATATGATATGCAATATGAATGAAGTATGATGCTTTGCACAAATAAATGAGAGAGAGAGAGTTGAGAGATATTGGATCAAACGCTAAGACAAGATATGTTTCGAGGTTCGAGCACCTTGCTCTACATCCCCGCCTACACCACCATGTAGGATTTCCAATCCACTATCTCCCACCGAGGGAACCTCTACCGAAGAGGATTTGTTACAACACTAGGAGTACCAAACTCCTCTCTCAAACAACCACCTCACAACCGAGGGGTAGGCCCGTAGCCAATACAACAACCAACCAACACCTCTACCGAAGAGGGTTTACAAACACCAATCTCCACCTCTCACTAGAGGGAGCAAACCAATCACCCGATCGCCTCTACCTAAGAGGATACACAAAGAATAAGGGTGTTTACAAAAGGTGGTTCCAAAAACCACAAACTCAATCTCTCTTTCTTTTTCTCTTTTCTTTTTCACAAAAACAAGATCCTAAATAGATTAGGATAGGATAGGAGATAGCTCAAGTGTGAAAAACTAGGTGTTTGGAAAACAAGCAACAAAGAAAAACACTTGGAAAATTCTTGCAAAAGATATAGAATGAAAACCAAGACAAATCTCCAAAATATTCTTTTCTTTGATTTTTCCAAAAACCTAAAACAATAAAGATTAAATCTTTTTGGCACTTAAACTCTTTTAAAAACTTGTTTAAACACTAGAGAAACACTGAAATTTTTCTTCTTGAAAACCTTGACAAAACAGTCCAAGAGATGGGGTATTTATAGCCCCCAAACAAAACTAGCCGTTAGAGCTGAGCTGGCAGCTCTGACAGGCAGCGGTCGACCGGCCCGGTCGACCGCCAACGGTCAGAAATATGACCGTTGGGCAACTGCGGTCGACCGGCCCGGTCGACACCCAAACAAACAGAGAGCAGAGCTCTCGACCCGGTTGACCGTCCCGGTCGACTGTTTTTGTGTCTGCCCAGACGTGCACATCTGTGCACGTCGGTCGACCCGACGGGTCGACCGGCTCTTGGTACGGTCGACCGTCCCGGTCGACCGACCAGCCTGTCAGCACAACACAAAGGTCAGAAAAACTGGGAAAAAATATTTTATTAAAAATCTTTTATCTTTTCTGAAAATTGCATAAAACTTGTTTTAACATTTTATATTCAAACACAAACAAGTGATAAAAATTTCAAGACATATATCAACATATCAATTCATTTTTGTGTCTTGCAATTTTATCAAAACCAAAACCGGTACTTTGTCAAACTTGATTTTTCCAAAATATGAATAGGATAGTCAAAATAATTTTGTTTAGCAAGTTTAAAGCATGTATGTATATCTAGAACATATCTAATATACATAGGAATAAAGTAAACTTATTTTTTGATCAAACTATTCATGAAAACCAAATCCAAAACATAAACGTGTGTGTATGTGCACTTGAGCATATCAACTATACTAAACTTTACAAATGGATCTAAACACACTATCTAAACTATGGATACCTAAGTCTTTGTGTCAACAAGAAGACTTGCTCCAAAACTCCATCCATGGGCTAGGCAATGTGTGATCTTGAAGCTTAAGCCCTGAAATCACTTGTGAAAAGCTTCCAAGCACCTTGTTGAAGCTAATCACCAACTAATATCTTGGTAATGATCTGAAACTTAAAACACAAGATTATTAGTAAACATAACTACATGAGTTAATCATCATCAAAACTAGGGTGGAAGGCCTTTGGGCCAACAGTGCATGGTTGTGATTTTGGGTGTACAAAATCAAGGATAAGGAAATCTCAAGCGGGTGGCTTGGGGACTGGATGTAGGTCACGAGGACCGAACCAGGATAAATCTCTCGTGTTTGTTTTGTCTAACTTTTCTGAGATTTAATTTCCTTATTGCAAGTTTATTTATTTGTTTAACTTTAATCCTTCTTTGTTTAGTATTTGTATTGACTTCTATTTTAGATCCATAAGTGCCAAACAGAGAAAGTTCAACAATTGCCATCATCTCGGGACCAACACATTTATAAGGATAGGGTTCATAGAAGCTCCCTCTTAACTTATGCATACCAATAAAACAAGTAGATATTCAATGTAAGCTCAAGATACCAATAATATATATATATATATATATATATATATATATATATTATATATATATTATAATATATATATACTATATATATATATATATAATATATATATATATATATATGCATAAACACTTAAACCTGCATATAATGCATATATAATCACAAAAATTCTCCCTCTTTTTGTCACTATCAACAAAGGGGTGAAGATAAACAAACAATACTAACAAAAAATTATTTTAAAACAAAATTTTTATATTAATAAAAAATGATCAATTGACGAAAATCAATTGAAAGTAATACAACTTTTTACTAATCGATACCAATAAAAGACATGATACCAATTGAAAGTAAAAACTAATTTTTTAAGGTAGCCATTATAACTATTTTGCAATAAAGATACCAAATTGAGAATAATACCAATTTAAGACTACTGATACCAATATTGAAAATGTTAGCATATACAAAACAAAGTATTTTTTATCATAAAGAGTGGGAGTAAGATAACTATTAAAAATAAAATCAATTGAAAGATAAAACAAGAATTTTTCTCCCCCTTTATGAAAAATCAATTAAAATAAGGCATAAGCTTGTATAGGATATCAATGAAAAACAATTGACATTAAGAACTAAATCAAGTTTAGTAAGAAATAATTTTGCTAAAAATGTATGAATATGTAAAATAAGCACAATCAAAATCATATATATGTATCAGAGCAATATAATGTAATTTAGATATGATCCATACATATATAGAAAACATCAGTATACAAAATGAATTTCATTAAAAATTATATATAACTCATACCACCCACCCTTTCATGCATATTTTAAATAGATTTCACTTAAGAGTATACAAGGTATGGTCGCCCATCCATCCACCTTTTGGTTGGTAGGGTTTTCAAAAATTGATTTAAAAAATTTTTAGCAATTTGAAAACTCTACCAAATTGAAGAATAACGAGATTAGTTTTATGATAATTTTGAAAACTAGTACAAAATCTTTCAAGCAACAAAAAATGAATATATATTCATAATATATGTAAGTTACACGAGAATCGATGCTCATAGTCTATAATGCATATATATTCTCATGATTCAAAACCATGAGTAAACAAAAGATATAAAGTGTACAAAAATCATGTGAGAACTATATACTTGAAAATAAATCAATAAAACTCACATGAAATTCCTTACTCAAAAAACATGAAAATCATCAAACATGAGAAATTCTATTTTTTTTCAAACACTAAATAGGCTTCAAGATATATGAATGTTTTATCTAAATTTTAGTATACATACATATCTCAAATAAAAACGAGTCCATAAAAGAATATTGCATGAAAAGCAAGTAACACTAGGATAGACATGTATATCTATTAGTTTTAGACAAAAGTAATATACCATGAAACTAAACACATTTTTATGAAAATATGTATAAAAATAAGGAATACAAGTTAAAATGCAAGAATCATTAAAATAAGGTTATACAATTACATTTAAAGGGTACAAATGAGTAATAAAGTACAAATACAAAATAATCAAATGTGGCTCACTAGTTGTACAAGTATAAACAAAGTTTAATAAAAGTTACATATAAACATATAATCAATACATGAAGCACAAAATAAACAAACATGATCATTAGGCTAAATGCACGTGCTATTTAACTAAGATATATATATATTAGTTAAATAATATGAGAACAAAAAATATAAATCCATATGATCATGGGTGTATCTCAAAAACTATCATGTATATCACAAGTTTGGAAGGCATTGCATTTAAACATAACGAGCATGAAAATCAATACGCAGAAATATCAATATTATTGCATTAAAAAAATGAGAGTTTAGAGATAGTTACCAAACATATGAACTAGTCTCTAGGTCTCTAAAAGCATGGTGGTTTTCCACCAAACATCCCTTGAAAGTGATACATCCATAAATATGTGTCCATATAACTCGAAACGCATCCACCATCAAGGCACCAACACTCTCACGTCAAGTGAGAGCCCCCACCTACATCAAATAAAATAAGAGTGGCTTTGGTACCCATATCCTTTTGGGTCTAAGGAGGTTAGCATCTTTCTAACCCAAACAAATTTATTTACAAATTTAAATTATTAATCCTATCATAACAAAATTTTACAAGGTGGCCCTTACGTCCACAAGTGTATAAGTGTACATATTAGCATACATATAATTAATCGTACACATATTTTTCATTCTTTTCATTACACTCTAACATTTATCATGTAACAAATCTGTTAATTTTCTTGTCTTAAATGATTATTTTGCAGAAGATAATAATGAAGAGAAAGAGGATTAAACCAAATAAATACTAGTTAAATCAGATTTAACTGGATATATTGGTTAGCTGAGGATGATCCTAGATCTAGTCAGTTAAAAATCAAATTTTGGTGAACAATTCGTAACTTAAAGGTCTATGAGGGTTCACCACATCCAGAACAAATTAAGGAATGGAGCAAATATTCAGCTGAAATTCAGAGCAATCATAAAGATAACACCAAATGAAAACCAATCCAAATTCAAAATCCAAAAGGACAAATGGATAGAGAGAAGATCAACAGATGAGATGAAGCAATTTTTGACTCAAATCAGACTGGATATAGTTTAGTATTTGAATCATAACTTTCTCTACCAAATCTCAAATCTGATGATTCAAGATGATCCAAAATGAAGACTTAAAGGGCTACAACTATACAAATTATTATTTCTAATTATATCATTTGATAAGTTATATTCAGCAATCAACACGCCAATAAGGTGTAGATCAGAATTGAATATCCACATCAAATCAAGTTTGGAGATAAGGGGAGGATTCAAATTCAAAATAGTCAGCTTCCCTTATCTTTAGACTCATTCCTTATCCATTTCTATCCTATAAATACCCCACACATCAGAGGCAGAGGGAACGATCAAGCAGAGATAGATTTTTAGGTCAGTTTTTCATTCTTTTTAGTTTAGGTTTTTATTTTTCATCTTTTAGTTTAGGTTTTATTTTTCTTTTATGTAATTTTACTTTTCTTTATGTAACTAAGAGGAGAGGCGAGTTTCATGGAGGAAATGAGAGCAAGCTTGTACTGAGGGTGACACAGGTGTAAATAAGTCTTTTCTTTCATTGTTATTTGAATCGAATCGAAGTTTTTTTTCTTCTTTACTCTTATTTTCATTTACTTTCCTCTGATGTGTTTGCAATCCAAGTGAATCTGATAGTCTCGAGACTACTTCGCCATTGCAAGTGCCCTTGATGGCCTATGGTGATGAACAACATTCTTTTGTTAGTTTAGCTTGCCCTTTTATTTATAGTGTAGATCGGGAATGGGGAAGATCCTTCACGTTATGCTTGATCGCCTTCAAAGACTAGGTTAAGTGGTAGCTATGGATCAAAGGTATATGAGCACTGAAGAGGTAAG